>JAKOGI010002521.1:0-47500 GCA_029747015.1 Carnegiea gigantea
TTGATAAGTACCAAGAATGTGCACCATTTTAAAGTCACTTGATAGCATTTCCTAGCTTTAAGTGAATGATTTGTGCTCCTTTTTCTGTTTTACGCTCAGGTATGCCTCTTTGGTGCTTTTATAGGTTTTAGGCCCTTTTAACCTGACAATGACCCTCATTTGGCACATTTTAAGTTGCCATGATGGTACCCTCATCCCATATGTCGTGGAGCGAAGAAAGAATGACAATTTCACAGCTAGAGCTCTCCACAATCCATGGTGAGTTGATAACTACGAACCTCTTTGCCTTCCTTCATTGTGTGGATGAGACTACTTGAGTTCGTACATATGAAGGCGCTCTCGACTGAAAGCAATGGAAATTTCGACTCATCTTATCACTCATCTCTCTCATTAGTCTAGAATTTTTCTAGTCATTTCGGAGCAAAAGAAGATTCAAGGAAAGTAATTGGCATTAGGGTGCTTCAAGATTGAAAGATCAATAAAGAACCTCCATAGTTGCTAAGCTTTCTCTTCCTTTTACCTCTTCTTGAACTCTTGTTAATTTGATTTTGATGTTGTTTAATTTGAACATGAGTGAGTGGTTTAATTTAATCTAGGGATTTTCTTTCCAAAGTATTGATATTGGATCCCTAATTCTATCACTTGTGCTTAATCTATCCTGGAATGGTTTTATTCTGTCATGTGATTGAATTGATGTGAGTGACTTTAGCATGATTTACCTGCATATATTAGATAGTTAAGTAAAGTACCGAAAGGAGAAACTCACTATTAGACCTGCAAGATTGAACTTGACTTAGTAATTCCTGAAAAAGAGTTGCATGTACAGAGGGGACTTTAGCAGTCAAAACCTACATCCTAGACCAAAATGAGGACATTTGAAAGAATGACAATCCGATTAGTTTAGGTAATTCAGTTTATTTCAAAAGAAAAGGTCGAATTAAGTTAGATTACATTCCTTTGAATCATCAAATAGAAAGATCACATGCTAAATCCAAATATCCAACTCTTTGTTAGGCAAATCAAATCTCTAGATGCTTTACTTCGATTGAATTCCCGAATAGCCAATTAGTGTAGCTAGAACAACCCACTGAAAATTTGTTCGCTTAGCATTTTTTAGTAGGACAAAACCCAATCGATTGCGTTGGTCCCCAGGGATGATATTCAATCTAGACTGCAACACCCGTGCATTTACGGCCAGTGTCATTACTACCCTGACAAGGGTAGAGTCTGTTGACTTTGGGAGGCCACGAGAATCAAGAAAGTCATATGTTGTAATACTCACTCAAAGAAAGTACCAACTTGTGAATCCAATGCCCTGAAAAGAAACTTTACTTGTTATGAGCTCGAAGTTAATTTTTTCTGAACTATGCTTTGAATTATTTTTGTAAAAGTGTGAGGACACTTCAAAAAGGCTTCGAAACTATCTAATTGGCTTTCCTTTTATGAAATAGCTTTACTTTGATTTCATTTGATTTTAATTGGTTCAAGAGTCATTATCACTTCCATGATGTAAAGGTCCTAAGTCAAGCAAAGCAAAAGAAATTTCTAGCATCTAAGTGTTATTATGAGGCTAAATGGTTTATTTCCCCCCTTATAGGAGTTAATAGAGACCAATTAAGTGTTGTTGGCATGTGTTTGCTTAATATGTTGATAGTAAGTAAACTTTTATGATTGCTACTGAAAGTGTTGTATGCAACTATTTTATTTTTCGGGATGTGAATTATCCACTGAGCGTGTGGTAGCTCGCCTCCTTAGTCTTTCCCTTTTCCCTCATGTTCTTGGAAAGTCAAGTAGAAATTATCGGCTCATTAACTTGATTTCTCTTAGGTGCCGAAGTGTTAGGCATCACGAGAATTGTTGGTATGTATACTTAGATTCATGAATTTATTAAAGTAACGTGATGTAAGTATAAGTCTTCTGGGAAAATGTGAATCTGATTCTGGAGATCATGTATTACATATTATCTAACGGTCCCTCCGAGTAGCCGTGTGTGCTAACCATCTGAATATTCATTATTTTTTGTCTAGTTGAAGCTCAATTGTTTTTAGGATGTAAACACTAGTGCTCTGGATGTGTAATCCCTAGAGATGTATCTTTTATTTCTTTCTTTATTTAATTTCTTAGTTGGTACACTGCGGCTTGTGACCTGTAGAGTTGTGGTCTTTGACATGTGATGTCGAGCTTGTTTGGATTTATCCTTTATATTTTTATTATCACAAGTACCTAAAGCACGCTATAAGCCTGGTTATGGTTAGTTTTTATATGAAACTCTGCCCATTTTGGTCTAAAATGTTATGAAATCACTACACCACTAGTCCAAGGGGGAAGTCGTTACACATATCCATACCCATTAAACAGATTTTGCAGGGTTTAAACGGGTATGAGTTTTTTTGCCGGCTCTACACATACCCCCTCAGATATCATCAACAAAGGAGAAATTAGGCAATAGTAAAATAATTTCTCCTATTAATTAAAAAATAATGGTATTAATGAGCAACATCTAATCTTATTAAAAGCAATTTAATAGGTTTCTCCAAAGAATATGAAACGCTAGTACATGAAATCCATATATGAAAAGAATAAGCACATAAATACTAACCACATTCTACAAATATTAATGGCCTCACCCGATAATTTGCGTTTTCCTTTAGTGATTCTACTAGCGACATTTATCCGCTTTATTCCTATTTCAATTGTGATTTTATAGAATGCAGCCCTTAATCTTTGTTTTAAAAAAAATGTAGCGCTTCTTCTTTAGTGTGAAAAGGAACAAGAATAAGAATAACCCCCTCATAAGGATGAAAGTAAGAGAAGATTCCAAGAATCAGGGACCCCAGCAATGCACCAATGTGTGCAGTCATTACTCGTATGCCCAGCATTTGCAAAGTGTTGAGGATGAGCATCGGGTCTCGACTGAGATAACAATGAAATATCAAGAAATGAAGCAGGGTTCTTCATTTGCCCCAAAATGCTCTTTACTATATCTACTCCTGGGTTTGGTAGTGTTAGACTCTTTGAGCTTGCTACTGGTAATGTCTCTCCTAAACAATTTGTAGCTGTTGGCTTTCCAAAGTCACTACCACTACAGTTTCCCAAGAACAAAAGAGAGCAAGAAAACAAACAATATTAGATATTATTTATTTAGAAAATTCATATTTTCTCTATATCATGGATAGTATTAGCCATTGTCTCTTGAACATAAGACTGACGTACATCAAACGATAAACACAAATTCAGCAGTAGCATTTAAGATAATATTTACTAATTTTTACCATATAGAAATCAAATCCAAAAAAAGGAAATTAAACTTGTGTGTTCAATTGACCATGCATTTGAAGTTGTGTTTCTAACAACCTATATAAATATATCTAAAGTTGAGTGCTCCCATATGCACTTAACAAGTGTTGCATCTCCATTAGTTGGTGAAGAGACTACTAATAAAGAATACCAAGAGTTTTCACAATGCAAATGGTAACATGAAATTAAGAGAATAATATACACCATTCCATTATAACTAATTAATTAGTTATCACCCATAGAATTCATCAAAAAAAAAAAACAATTAGTTTTAGAATTAATGAAACTTTTTATTTTCCCACTTCCTAAATTGTATACAAAAATTTGATGAAAGAATTATATGTGAAAAAGTGTACACATTAAATTCTCAAATTTATTCTTAAAATGAATAGAAACCTAGAATTTAATATGTATTTTTAAATTAAATATTGGCAAAAAAATCTCTAGAGCCGTCCATAATGATTTTTACTTTTCCTTTGTTTTCGGGTGACTAATTAGGAACGCAAAGGTGATTAAATTAACTACACAACTAACGACAAATAATTAATTAATTGATGCCATCATCTATTCTCATTCTAACACTTTGTAGGTTTCGAGCAAAGAAAACAGTTGACCGTTACCAAAACACTATATTAATAAACATAAATACTAAATTCTGAAATTAATTCTTATAAAAAATAACAACCCACAACTCAAAAAATATATTAAAAAAATAAAATAAAACCCAGCTTTCAAAATCTCTAAACCCATTCCTCTGCTTTTTTTATTTTGATTAATCACAGATACCTACATTACTAAGTCAATTACACAAGTTAGTAGTGATATAAAAAAAAATAAATATCATATCAATTTTTCCCGCAATTCCAACCTAGTTTTGACCCCCCTGAAAAGGTGCATGTGAAAAAATTTTAGAACTCATGATTCTCATCTTTTTTATTTACAATGAAGACACTGTAATTCTATTTATTTTATAAAATTTCAAGAGCGTGTATATATATTTATTTTTAATCTTAAATTTGAAATTTTTTTCAAGTATATATGTAAGCAGTAAAATTAAACCATTTGAAGTTTATGGGCCACATGTAATTCCTATTTTGTATTGGATAAACACTTCATCTTAAACAAGCTTTTACAATCAAGATAAAATCAATGTCTATGAAGCACAAAAAAAGGAGGTTACTCATGGAAGCAGTGCAATAGTTATCAATAATAACACATCAACCACTTTATGTGTGTAATTTCATTATTCTTAATTATTCTAGAAAGCTAATGAGCTCTTTTTTGATAAAATTAGCTTTTATATAACTAGTAACTATATAGGCATATGGTTGTTTAGATAGCTAAATGTTATTTTAGCATGCAATTGAAAGCCAATATATATTTTAGTTGTTAACAAATTGCTATATTTGGCCAGTCGATTATTGTATTTTTAAAACTTAGCTAGTTGGATTACCTAATACATTTATGCAAATTGGAATCAAAGAGCTTCAATAATCGGGCAAATTAAAATCAATAAAGGGCATTCGGAGGAAAAAAGAATAAAAAGCGACTTTCTAAACAAGAAAGCTTACCACTTCTTTAAAATTTGCTTAAAAAACTAAACCACAACGTATATAGTCCAAAAATATAGGTTTTCAAATCGTACTATTCAAAAAATTAGTTAACTTCGTCAAAACTCTTAAGACTACTCCAAATGTTATTGCAAAAGCAATAATATTAGATATAAACAACCTGGATGCAAAATGACAATGAGCACAAATATCCTCACAATGAGCGCAAATATCTATTTATGTTATGCCGAACAGAGGAATTAACTTACTGATAATGCGAAGCTAAGATCCCTTGATAAAAAACCTTGGTTTTAGAAGGATCAATTTTAGAGTCAACCCACTCAGCCCAAGTTGTAAATGCAATCTTAAATGCCTCTATTCGATCCATATCTTTGAGCGTTTGATTTCCCACTTGAATGTAATCCCACCTGCAATTAAGTTCCATAGTAATTATCTTCATAAAAGATAAATTCACCTAAAATCTCCAACTTTGTTTAAGAAGGAAAAGAAGTCTTACGGTTGTTGGGGAGGCTTGTAGAACCACCAATGCCAGCTATCAAAGACCAACAAGTCAAAATCTTCCCACATATCGCCACCCTTGATAGAGTCAAGCTTTAATACTCGACCTATCTTTTCGATGCCTATGTCTACCAAGAATTGATTCCATTGCATGTTTATGGTAAGTTGATAATCCTACAATACCAATTTGTTTTTCCCATTAGTGCACACAGAAATGCTATTATTTGGTTTTTGATCATGTATCTAATAACGAAAAAATACCAGTTTAGAGCAGTTCAAGCCTGCCCTCCAAGGGGCAGTTAGGAAGAGAGTTGTGGGATTTTGGGGGTACTGGAGTTAGAAATGGAGTTGGTATTTTGGTCAATAAGGAGTTGGTTGATCAAGTTGTAGAGTTAAGGCATAAGAGTGACAGCAAAATGTTAATTAAATTGGTGGTAGGGGTAGAAATCCTCAATGTGATATGTGACTATGCACCACAATTAGGGCTAACGGATGACATTAAGAGGGAATTTTGAGAGGAGCTGGAAGAATTAATGCAGAGTATACCTCAAAGTGCGAAACTCTTCTTGGGTGGTGATTTTAATGGACATGTCAGAACTAAGGTAGATGAGTATGATAGGATGCATGGAGATTTCAGTTATAGGGAAAGAAACAGTGGAGGAGTGTTAATTCTAGACTTTGCAATTGCCTTTGATTGTTAACTCCCATTTTAAGAAACAGGAGAACCTCTTGGTGACTTTTAGGAGCGACATCACCAAGACTCAAATAGACTACTTTCTAATTAAGGCGAATAACAGGATGCTATGTAAAGATTGCAAAGTGATACCCAGTGAATATTTGGGGACTCAACATAGACTATTGGTAATGGATGTGGTGATTAAGAGTTCGAGGAGGAAGAAGAGAAGTGTCAGAGATCGTGGAGTTAGATAGTGGAATCTTACTGCAGAGAACATAGCTAAATTATTAGAGAAAATTAAAGCAGAAGGGAGCTGGAAGCAAGTAAAAGATGCAGACAAAATGTGGGAAGCAATGGTTGAGTGCATTTGAGTGCATTCGAAGGTTAACTAAGGAGGTCTTAGGAATCTCGAAAAGGGCTACAGGCAGAATAAAAGGAGCTTAGTGGTGGAATGAGGAAGTGAAAGAGAGAGTTAAGGAGAAACAAGATAAATATAGCGCTCTAATCAGTAGTAGATCGGACAGAGAAAAAAAAAGTTAATTTTGTTAAGTACAAGGATGCTAAAAAGATAGCAAAGAAAGTTGTTACTATAACAAAGAACAATGCATATGAAAAGGTTATATCAGAAACTGGAGACTAAGGAAGGGGAGAAGGATGTCTTCAAGCTTGCAAGGACTAGGGAAAAGAAAACAAGAGACTTGGAAAATGCAAAGTGCATTAAAGGTGATGAGGGTAAGGAATTAGTAGAGGAGGATAAAATAAGCAAGAGATGGCGGAGCTACATCTTTAAGCTCTTTAACGATGAGTTGAGCGTGTATCCACAGAGGAACGAGAGAGGGGATCAGAAGGAGCAACAAAACCATAGGTTTTGCAACCATATTAGTAAAGAGGTGGTCAGAGATGCATTAGGAAAGATGAAGACTAGGAAGGCTATGAGTCCGGACCGTATCCCTGTGAAAATCTGGAAGTGTTTCGGTGAAGAGAGACTAGAGTAGTTAACAGAGTTTTTTAATGTCACTTTTAGGACTACTAAAATGCCCTGCAAATGGAGATTCAGTATAATAATCCCACTTTATAAGAGCAATGGTGATATTTAAGATTGTAATAATTATAAAGATATTAAACTGCTTAGCATACAATGAAGTTGTGGGAAAGGGTGATTGAGAGAAGGATGAGGATGGATATTTTAATTTTGAAAAACCAGTGTGGTTTTATGCCGGGTAGATCGACTACAAAAACCATCCATCTCATAAGAAGGTTCATGGAATTGCACAGGGAAAGAAAAAAGGTTCTTCACATATGGTTCATAAATCGAGAGAAAGCGTATGATAGAGTACCGCGTCAGGTGTTTTGGGAGTGTTTAGAGAAGAAAGATGTGTCAGAGATGTATATCTGAGCTACCAAGAATATGTATGAATGAGTAAAAACAAGTGGAAGGACCTCAGGAGGAGACACATAGCACTTTCCTATTGACATTGGGCTCCATTAAGGGTCAGCTTTAATCTCATTTCTTTTCACTAGTGTTAAGGATATATTCATAAAAGGGATTCAGGATGAAGTATCATGGTGTATGCTATTTGTAATGATATTGTTCTTATCGATCAGATTAGAGGTGGTCTTAACAGCAAGTTAGAGCAATGGAGACATCCTTTAGAATATAGGGGATGTAGATTGAGCAAATCAAAGACTTAATACCTAAGATGTGGGTTCAGTGATGAGGATACGGGTGGGGAAGAAGTCACCATGGGTGGTGTGGGAATACCAAGGGCTAAGAAGTTCAGGTATTTAGCTCGATCATTGAGGAGAAAGGAGACGTTAACAAAGATATCAGCCAATGTATTAGAGTAGGATGACAAAAATAGGAGAATGCTTCCGGAGTATTATGTAATAAGAAAATTTCTGTAGGATTGAAAGGGAAAGTTTATTGTATCACAGTCAGACCAGATTTTTTATATGGTTTAGAGTACAGGCCAATAACGAAGAATCAAGTCCAAAGGTTGATTATAGTAGAGATGAGAACGATACGACAGATGTGTGGATATACGAGATTGGACAGAATTATGAATGAAGTGATGAGAGAGAGAGTAGGAGTTACATTTATAGAAGATAAGATGAGAGAGACTAGACTAAGATGGTTTGATCATGTTAAGAGGAGGAGTGAGAATGCACCAGTGAGAAGGTGCAAGATGATTGACCATTCAGGGTATAAGAAAGGTAGAGGACAACCAAAGAAAAATTGGAATAAGATGATTAAAAATGATTTGAAGTTTATAGGTCTAACGCAAGACATGACCCAGGACACAAGTATGTAGACATCTAGGATTAAGGTTGTAGGCTATAGATAGCTTGTTTCTAGTCCTTCCTTTGGCTCTTGGGAGTAGTGATTGTTTTAATGTTGTACTGGCTATTATTTTTTTCTGCGTGTGATGCATTCCTATAGGCTAGTAGATTGACCTTTGCAGGGTTATTTTATCGCACCTCTAATTACTTCAGTAGTACCCTCATTACATCTGCGGTGTCACCCCAACTTTCGATTGTTTGAATGTGAATTGCTATTGGCCATCCTAGTGGTTTGTCGCTGCTCACCGCCTAAGGTACACAACACTCCCAACCCTTATTTGCTGTTCATGTTAATTTATGCTATTTTAAGTAAATTATGTCTTGTGTGTGCTAAATTAGTTTACAAATCGATTTTCAACTTCTAAATATCTTTTTGTACTTTTTACATACATCTGTTGGAAACGGTCTCTCTACGAACAGTCATATGCATAGAAATAAGGCTGCCTACATATATCTGGATCTCCCAAGATCTCGTGAAAGCGGAACCCCCAGTAGGAGGAGGAGGAGGAGGAGTAGTTGTTATCTAATTGGAGTAGAACTACTATTAATCCATCAAGATAAAATTTTTGTATTGGACATTTTTGTATTGACAAAATTCAAATTAGAGATCATACTTAAAAGAAGTGTAAAATCACTTATGTGAATCTGTGTTGATAATATCAAGTAGAAGGTTGATACGATTAAACTTGCTTAATTACTGAGGTCGAAAAAATTCAAAAAAAAAAATTCTTTATTCAGGTAAATAGGTTAATTTCATTCATCATTATTGTGGCCCAAATGTGCATTGGGACTGGATTCAAGGTATTTTTATCCAGCCATATTTCGCTTTTCCCCTGACGTAACTTTTCGAGGGGAATGTCTACAATTATGCATTTAGGGCTAGTTCTTTTTCGTGATAAGATGTAGCTGTAAGTTGTAAGAAAATGTAAGAAGTTGCAAAAATACGTGAGAAGATGTAAGAAGTTGTAAGAAGATAAAAGGAGCTGTAAGAATGTGTATCGATAGATGTAAGAAGTTATTTAATTATTAAAAAATAATTTTTATATATGTATGTATAATTGTTGGTCTTTAATATATGAATTATGAAATAAATTATTTCACAAAAATAAATTACATGTATTAATGATATTTATGAAATGAATTTTATAACATCACTAAACAAATTATATTTTAACATTACAGAAAAAAATATGTTTCTACAATTATCATTTTGGATAATAAAAAGTTATATTGAAGTAACATAATTAATGAAAATAAACCTTTAAAAAAGTTAATTAAATATCAATAAGATAAATTCAAGCCAATAAATATATAGAACCAAATATGTTCCACACTTGGGGTGATTTTTTGGTATTAACATTTGTTTCACCTCCCTATAAGCAAAATTTTTAAAAAAATAATTTTTTCAACGAAGTTGAATAGGACTCTAAAAATGAAATCCTATTTGAATTAAATATTTTGGAATTAAACTCAATATAATGTTCAATTGTACAATAATAGCAATCAAGTTGTCATGTATAAATTTATGGATTAAATAACTAAAATTCTTTCGTCACCTACAATTTGACAATTTTCACGCATAATTCACGTCAAATTTTAAACATAAATGCAATTTTTGCATTATAAGTTTAAAATATGTTGACTTATTTTCTCTACAATGGCATATATGTTTCATGTCGAAGCTCAAATATTAATTCACATCGCTAAATTCTATTTTTATGTTTATATAAATATTATATTCATAGAAAAGTTGTAAGACATTTCATATTGGTGGTATATGAAAAAGTATATACATATTTTTATAAATATGAGAAAAAAACACTTGATAAGTTGAATATTATAAAAAAATATATAGAATGATCTAAAATATAAGGAGATATGAAAAGATATAAGAAGTTGTACAGAACTATAAGTTGTACAAAACTATAAGTTGTAAATTAAATCCTCCTAATTGCATAAAGAAACAAGGCTGCTTAAAGCTCGTTGATATGAAAACCAATCATGGATTCCAAGGCGGTCCAATTGTGTCCAAGATAAGCGGTGTAGCACTTGTATCGTAGTACCCGGACTTTAAACTCAAGACACGTGCGTAGGTCAATGGATGGGGAGAATTTGGAGTTTACATTAAAAAAACAACGGAAGATGAGCGTTTACGGTGTCTTCGAAACTCTCTGAAGGATAGCTAGTGTATTTCGCCCAGTGGAGTATCTACCTTCCTGGTTTTGTCCTATGGCATGGGTGGGCGTTCTCGGAACAGGGTATCATTCGTCGATTCAACCCCTGCAATGCTAAGAACCTACCATGGGTGGGCGTTCTTGCAACAAGGTAGCTTATAGTGTAGCCTAGTAGAGTATCTATATTCCTGATTTTGTCCTATGGCATAATTCGCCTTCCTTTTGGCTTATTGATTGTATAATGGAGGATGCTTTGAATTGATTTCATATATATGAAATTGAAATTTCATAGCATAAAAGTAATAATAATAAAATAAAAAATTCCACTCATTTTTGCCTTTTGGTTTCTCTTTAATGACTTGAGTGTCAAAGGAAGATCTCTTCATCAAAATGGCCAGGATTCAAAACTTGAGTTAAATGATCTTATCCCAATTGTTTCGAAATTCAATATATTATATGCTAACTAATCTAGGATTAGAAAATGATGTAATCTAACCAAATTCAAACCTTTTTTTGTGTGTTCTTTAGAAAATGAACTTTTTTTTGTGTTCCGTAGGAGTCACAAAATGTAATATAATACAATGGAAGAGAAGAGAATTGAACCTGAGACCTAATAAACTCAGTACCTCAAGCTTTGCCACTAGACTAAAAACTCATTGATTGAAAACAAACTTATTAAATGACATATCAAATTGTCTAAAGTCAATTTGATTCAAACTAAAATTTCATCAACATGAACGGGAGGATCTAACCTAAATTGGCTCAAATCAATCAACCCAGTTATTGAGAGTATAGGCTGATTAACAGATAAAACCACTGCTAGGCTTAGGGTTCGTTGCAAGCTCTCAATGTAAAATGGAGCAAGATCATCACGCATTAGGCTTAGACGTTAGACCTAACAGAGAGCACTACCCACTTAGCCGGTGAAGAAAAATTTTTTCCTCCTTTTGCGAAAGAAGAATGAAATATTGTGAGCAAAGGACATTAATTAAAAAGCTATAAAAAAACAATTATTTGTATGTTTAGATAAAACTGAAAATTATTTAGGCACAAACCATGGAACTTGTATCTATTGTAATTTATTCGACCTGACTTAGAGTGTTACTTATCAAATTGATTAAATAATTAATGGGTTACCTAGCTAGTTACGTAATTAGGTATATGGTTTAATTTTTCAAAAAATGATGCCTAACAAATGCCTACGAATCTATAGATTCGTAGTTATCAGAGGGGGAAAAAACCTACACATCTGTAGAGTCATTTTTCCTAAGAAAAACATTGGGTCATCACTTTTTATTTTAATTAGATCAGATGTGCGAGAGTTTTTTTAATAACAATTAGCAATGCATTTACAGACCCAAAAAAATATAAAATAGCAATGCACTAAATTTAATGCATCATAAGTGCGAATTAAACATGCATAAAAACTTAAATAACAATGATTATATTATTCACAGTCTAACTAAATAAGGTTATGTGATCATCTAAAATCGATACCCACATTAGGAGTTATTGTTGTTGCCATACTTGAATAAAGCTGTAAAATTTCAAAAACTCAAAGTTTTATCAACTGAGTGCATTTGCGAAGTTTTGAGAACGAAAACTTCTACTAAAAAGGGAGATTGTACAACCCAAACACTCATAGTTATAGCTTGAGCTAGTAGGCTTTGAAATTAGGTTGCAACCAAAACCGAAATCATTTCACTCTGGACCCAACTCAAAACTCATAATAATAATAATAATAATAATAATAATAATAATAATAATAATAGTAGTAGTAGTAGTAGTAGTAATAACAACAATAATAATGATAATGATGATGATGATGATGATGATGATGATGGTGATGATGACAATAACAATAATAATAACAATTATTATTATTATTATTATTATTACTACTACTACTACTACTACTACTACTACTACTACTATAATATTAAGCCTCTAATCTTTCCCAATTTCCCTCCCAAACTCCCGATCAATTTTTAAATTTTTGATAAATTTGGAAAGAGAAAATTCTCAAAAATTCTTGATTTATTATCCTCCCTTATTTATGCCGCAAAGGTCCTTGTCTCCTTCATTGAAACCTGGATAGTTTTCCCCAAAAAAAAAAAAAAAAAAAAAAAAAGAGAGGAAAAGAAGAAGGAAGCTAAAAGTTTTGTACCATGTAAATGCCCTCACTAATTTATCTCTCCTCCCTCACATAATCTCTCTCCCTCAATTATACTCCCCCGCTCTCTTGGGTGCCTCCCACTGCTAGTGGCTAGAGTGCTCATCGAAGCCTTCCCTTTCATCCAATAAACACTTAACTACTGACCAAATAAATCAGTTGTGTAGAAGGAGAAGATAACTTTGAGATATTTTGATGAAGAATATACTTGTTGAGGTGGCTAGGAGATTAGCACGGTTGCAACTGACTTTTCCTCTCTCTCTCTCTCTCTCTCTCTCTCTCTCTCTCTCTCTCTCTGTGTGTGTGTGTGTGTGTGTGTGTGTGTGTGTGTGTGTTTGTGTTTGTGTTTGTGTTGTATTTTCCTTTTTTGTTGTAATGAGCTGATATAAATCAGCTAATGACAGCTCCCTTGATAAATGAATGAGATCGAGTTTCTCTCTCTAAACATATCATTCCTCCATTGTTTTCATTCAACTTAACATGGCATCGAGGCATATGACCCTAAATCAAATTACTAGATTTTTCTCCTTCTACACTTGTTTGATTTGATTCATCAAATGATCAAACCTTTGCTACAAGCAAGCACATACTATCTTTCTATATTCAATTGATTGATTTGTTCCATCAATTGATTCACTTTTCTATCGTGATTCAGGAACATCTATCATCATAGAAATTAGGTCAGAATGGGTTCAAGCTCGAACCATAACATTAAATTGAATGATTTCTACAATCCTTTGTTCATTCATCCATCTGATGGACTAAACTATGTAGAAATCAAAGAAAAACTCACTAGACCTGGAAATTACAGATCGTGGAAAAGAGCTATAGAGATTAGCTTATCCACGAAAAGGAAACTGGTATTTGTCCATGAAACATTGGCAAGATTAACGAATGATACTATGAAAGCTAAATAGCGGCACTCGTGTAACAATCTGGTCATTTCCTAGCTAATGAACAATATAAGTGATGTTATAACTGCATCTAGATCTATTTTCTTTGTTCAATTAGCTACTAAAATCTAGCAACAACTGGAGAAAAGGTTTGTTATAAGCAATGCATCTAGGACATATCAGTTAAACAGAGAGGTTTGTTCTATCAAGGAAGATAGAAATAAGATAAGTGATTACTATATGAGAATCAAAGCAATTTAGGAAGAACTCGATGCAATGAATGAGTTAGCCATGATAAGGATGTGACTCAGTTTTTTACTGTCCTAGCTAAATAGGGAAAAGAGGAAAAGCTTTTTCAATTCTTGAATAGATTGGATGAGGTTTATAGAAACCAGAGAAGCCAAACCTTGTTGATATATCCACTTCCATCAGTTAAAATTATTTGTGGATTATTTCAGCAAGAAGAGATGCGTAAGGAGGCGCTGGAAAACTAAAACATAAAAACAGAAGCTTCAGCTTTGTTCAGTAAGGGAAATGATGAAAGATGTAGTGCATGCGACAAGAGAGGGCATACAAAGGATACATGTTGGCATGTTGTAGGATTTCCTATTTGGCACCCTAGATCTAAGGCACGATCACTGCAGCCTAATATCAGAGGGCAAAGGTATCAGAGGAATATCAATTTTAAAAATCGAAATACAGAATGGAGAAGACCACAAGCTTCTTAGGTTGGGAATGTCCAAAGTCAAAGCTAGTCATCCAATATGTCCAATGTATCCCTTGTATCTCAACAAGTTTAGCATATACTGAAATTGCTACCACAGGCTCACATTACATCCAGTATAGCAGTCTCACATATGAAGAAATAGATCACTCATTCTCTAATAATATGACCTGCCCTTCAGCTTTAGTTGAGTCAAATGAGGGGATACTTAACTCAGGTCCTTTAGATTATATATGTTGTGATCATAAAATGTTTAAAACATCTGGTACACTACTGAATCCCTTACATATAGATTTACCGACAGAACACATAGCCCTTGTTACAAGTATAAGTCAAACTTGCTTAGAAAATGATTTAATTCTTAGGGATGTTTTGTGTGTGCCAAGCTTTAAATATAATTTGATATCCATAGCAAAGATGGTCAGAGACAATGGATGTTGTGCAGTGTTTCACTCGTACCTACGGATTACATAGGATTGTATTACACAGAAGGTCAAGGGGATTGGTAAAGAAAGGAAGGGACTCTACTTTTTGGTTGATACAGATGTCAGCTATCTTGAAGTGAAGCAACTAATACCATCTACTGAAGGACGTAAGTACAACATTGCTGAAAATCATTTTTTAAATAACTATGGGTATAGATTATGTAATAAGCTATAGAGAAATGATATAGTTGTGTGGCATCATAGATTGGGTCATGCGTCCTTGTCTAAGCTTAAACTTATTCCTAGATTGAAACTTGATATCCCTGACGTATCTTGCTTATGCCTTGCTTGTCCAATGGAAAAACATTCTAAATTGCCTTTTGAAAGGAGTAGAACATCAAGTGTGTGCCCATTTGAGCTGATTCATGTTGATATATGGGGGGCCTTCTAGAGTAAACACTTGTGGTGACAAGAGGTTCTTTTTGTCCATAGGGGATGATTATAGTAGATCCACATGGACTTACCTCTTGACAAATAAATCTCAGGCTCTTAACACATTGCAAATCTTATACCATTATGTTAAAAATCATTTTCAATGTACTATCGGGACCATCAGATCTGATAATGCATTAGAATTTGAATCAGGGTATTGTAAGCAATTTTTTACAGCCTGTGGTCTTGTACATCAAACTACATGTGTTGATAGACCTTAACAAAATGGTATTGTAGAAAGAAAACATAGGCATTTGATTGAAATGTCTAGAGCCTTGAGATTTCAAGCTTCTTTGCCACTACATTTCCAGGGATATTGTGTGTTAGCTACTGCACACAATATCAATAGACTACTCTTTTCTGTATTGCACAACAAAATACCATTTGAGATACTATTTCACAAAGTCTCCACTTATGCACACCTAAGGGTGTTTGGTTGCCTAGCCTTTGCTTCCAATCTTATGAGAACCACTGATAAATTTTAGCCTAAAGGTGTCCCTTGCTTATTTCTAGAATATCCTCATAATTAGAAAGGATACATTTTTATGAATCTTCTTACTAAGCATTTTTGTTTTTGTATCAAGAGAAGTCACTTTTGCTTAGCATATATTTCTTTATAAACAATCTAGCCTGACTCAGTATATACAGCCTCTCCCTTCACCTTTGTGAGGTACACACACCTAGGCTAATGATTATTTACAGCTTGCTCGTTTAGATATACAGTCCACTACTCCACATCAAGATTTTATAGGAGAATTTCCTAGCTCAGGTAATGATTCTGGTTCTTCTCCTACTCCTGATCCAAGTATCATAAGTGGTACTCATATAGATAATTAGCAACATGATTTTCTAAACCACCTTCTTGGCTACATGATTTTGTAAGTGTAGGTAAATCTAATTCTAGTGAGTCCAAAGTTTCAAATCCTTTAATTAATTGCATTTCCTATGAGCATCTTCCACCTCATTATTAGTCTTATATCACAGACTACTGCTTTAAACCCTTTGTCTTTTACACAAGCAGTATAAGATGATAAGTGGTGCTTACCCATGAATAAAGAGCTTAGAGCCCTAGTGTACTTGGAAGCTCACTTCTTTACCTGCTGGCAAAACTACCATTCCATGTAAATAGATATATAAAACTAAACTCAAATCAGATGGCACCATTGAGAGGTACAAAGAAAGACTTGTTGCTTAATGGTTTGGTCAAGAATATGGGATAAATTATGATGAAACTTTTACACTTGCAGCAAAGATGACCGCTGTTAGGGCTTCGCTAGTAGTTGTTGTAATCAAAAAGTGGAAAACTTTTCAAATGGATGTCTCTAATGCTTTTTTACTTGGAGACTTAGAGGAATTAGTCTATACAATGCTTATTCTAGGGTACACAAGCCTAGGCTACCTTAGTACCCCACAAAAAGCTCATCCAGTCAGGGGGAGAGTCAAGAACAATTAAGTGTGCAAGCTAATAAAATCACTGTATGGCTTAAAGCAGGCTCTCAGACAATGGTTTAGAAAGCTTTCCTCAGCTTTGTTATCCTATGGCTTTCAGCAATCAAAAGCAGATTACACCTTGTTTACAAAAATCACAGGGGCTAGTTATATAGCCATATTAGTGAATGTTGATGATATGATTGTTACAGACAATGCTGAGACAAAACTTCTAGTTGTCAAGAGATTTTTGCAATCCCAACTTCACATGAAAGATTTAGGTGATTTGAGATATTTGTTGTGGCTTGAAGTGGACAGGTCAAATAAGGGCATCTTCATATGTCAAAGAAAGTGTACATTAGATCTTATTCATGAGGTTGGTCTTGCAAATGCCAAACCTTTGTAAATTCCAATGGTTGCCAACATGAAGCTCACTTATTCAAAAAAAACCTTTGGCAAACTCTAAGGTTTATTGCAAATTGGTTGGAATATTGATCTAGTTGTCAGTCACCAGACCAGATATCTGCTATTCAGCTCAATTGCTCTGCCAATTTATGCACAATCCCACCAATGAACATATGCTACCAGCTATGCATGTTGCCAGGTATCTCAAAAAGTCTCCATGATAAGGACTCTTGTTATCTAGCTCTTCTCAACTACTTCTCATTGCCTATTGTGATTCTAATTAGGCACGATGTTCAATAGGAAGGAAGTCTACTTCAGGATAGTGCATTCTCTTAGGTTAGTCCCTAATTTCTTAGATGACTAAGAAGCAGATAGTTATAGCCAGATCCTTTGTTAAAGCATAATATAGATCAATCATGTGGCTGCTGTCCTTACTTAAATACTTAAGTCTGACTGACTTGACTCCTGTTACTCTAAGACATGATAATAATGTAGCATTGTACATTGCTTCTAATCCGACTTTTCATGAGCTTACAAAATGCATAGAGGTGTATTGTAATTATATTCGAGATTAGCTTAAGTTTAGAAAGATCAACCCCTCTTATGTCAGCATTAAGCTTCAGCTAGCTGACATTCTTACCAAGCCTTTAACCATTGGTTAACATTAAGCCATTCTGTCCAAGTTGAGTGTTCTTGATATCTACCAACACTCAACTTGAGGGAAGTGTAGAAGGAGAAGATAGTTTTCAGATATTTTGATGAAAAATAAACTTGCTGAGGTGGCTAGGTGGTTAGAACAATTGTAATAGACTTCTCCTTTGTTTGTTATCTCTCCCTCTCTCTTTCTCTATCCTTTTCTCTCTCTCTCTCTCATTCTGTTTTATTTTCATTTTCTATTGCAATGAGTTGATATAAATGAGCTAATGACAGCGTCCTTGATAAATGAATGAGATGTAGTTTCTCTCTCTAAACATATCATTCCTACATTGTTTTCATTCAACTTAACATGTTGCTGCTAACTTTCTCTTCTTCCCTTGCTTCGCTTTTCTTTGGAGGCATAAATCTTTACTTGTGTTCATCTCCTTAAACTTTTGAAGATCATTAGTTTAGCTTAAGCCCAAGCTAAGACATTATGCTACAATTAAGGATGTCGGGTGATATGAAGAGTCACATTAGCATGCTGTTGTTAGCCCCGAGGCCAAGGGCAGAGCTACAATGGCTCACGTGAAGTAGCTTGAAGCCCTTCATCCCATGAATAAGCCTCATAAACTAACATAACTAGGGTAAAACAAAGCAACAATTATTGCTGATCTAACTAACCTCTTGTCAATTGAGCTACTACAGAAGCAAAGTTAGCAGCCACACAAGCAGAACATGGAAATCAATTCAGATGGTAGGATGCAAGAAGTTGCCTGATAGGCACTTCACGACCCACAAATGCTCCTGAAAACCTCGGCTTGGTTGGTCCTCTCCTATAGTCCTATGTGTCCACATTGAAGGAGGCAGCCCCACCAAATGTGAGCAAGTAGAAGAGCTTAAGCAGCAAATTGGTGTCTTTGTCTAGTTTGAGAAGCTGAGTGAAAAGAAGGAGGTAAGGAGAAGTAAGATAACTCAAACATGATCAAGAATCTAACTACCCCAAACCCACCCACCCACAATGGTGCCATTGATAGCCAAGCCTATGAACAATGGATTAGCGATAAGAAAAAATTGCTCAATGCCTTTAGTGCCTTAGTAAGCGAATAGTGGAGCTTGTTGGGTTTTATTTCAAAGGAGAAGTTGACTTATGGTGGGACATAGTGAACAAGAGAAAGAATGAGCATAGACTAGGGTGGGTACAATTCAAGAAACTCATGAAGGATTACATCTATCTAATGTTTCCGAAAAACACATGAAGCAAAATTTCTCGCCCTAGAGTACAACAAGATGAATGTGTTATAGTATGCATCTAAATTCATGGAACTGTCCAACTCATCAAATCTTTGTGGCAAATGAGACACTTAAGATAAATCCGTTTGAGGTTGGATTGAATCACAAACTAAAAGACCTTACGTAAACTAAATGCCTATCAAGAAACATACAATGTAACTAGGGATGGCAGTGGGTCTTAGACCCAATCCAGACCCGTTAAAACCGATCCAAAATGGCTTGGGTCTAACTAAATAGGATTAAATAGTCTTAAAGAGGTCTGGGTTCAACCAAAGGAGAGGGTCTTTTGGGCATGACTTGTCATGTGTGTGATAAACTTCATTGTTATGCTGAGCAATGTAGCACTACCCTGCAGAGGGTTTCTTACCTCTATGTTAGTCTTCAATATTAGGTTAATCAAGAGTGTCCCTTGTGGCCATTAGGGGATGGACAAGGAGGGGACGACAATCGAAATAGAGATTAGTAGTCCAAATGGGATCAAAGAGCTATAGGAATCAATCTAATAAGTCTAAACCCTAAAGTGCCTCAACCCAATCAACAACGACGACCCAATTTGTAACCTTCAAACACAAGATGAAGAGAGTACATGATTGGAGGAAGCAGAAGATGATGATATAGACAAGTAGATGAGCATGACACTTTATCTTAGTTGAACATTGGTTTTAACTCCATTGTGTAAACTTTTAAGGATGAAACTTCTTTTATGGGGTTAAAATGTAAAATCTAAAAATTTTAAAGTTTTATGAGTGCTTTTGTAAGATCTCAAGGACCAAACTTCTATTAAAGAGGGTGGAATGTGAAACCCAAAAACTTATATTGTAATTTTCACATAATATAATCAATTTACATAGTTTAATTTCGAAAACTTTACCGCTAGTTTGTTTTCTTGACTTGAATTTGTGAGCTATTGCGAATCGGACATTTGGCGAACCCAAATGCTTGACCCAACCCAAAACCACTACTACTATTGTTGTTACACCACCACCACCACCACCACCACCACTACTAACACAAACTAGGACTACTGCTGCTGCTACTACTACTACTAGTAGCAGTAGTAGTAGTAGCAGCAGTAGTAGTAGTAGTAGTAATAACAATAAATAGTAGTAGAAGAAGAAGTAGCAGTAGTAGAAACAATAGTGATAGTGGTAGTAATAGTAATAATAATAGTAGTAGTAGTAGTAGTAGTAGTAGTAGTAGTAGTAATAATAATAACAATAATAATAATAATAATAATATTTAGCTTTCGTTTTTCCCAATTTCCCCCCAAGTTCTCAAATTGAGTTTTGAATTTTCAATAAATTTGTAAAGGGAAAATTGATTACTTAAAATCCCTCTTGATTTATCTCAAATATCTCTCTCCCTTTTTTCATTGTAGTGTGGATTGTTTTTCCTATAGAAAGGGGAAAAAATAATGGGAAGAAGGAAGTTGAAACTTTTATATAATGTAAATCCCCCCTTCCCACTAATTTTTTTCTCATCCTTCACGTAATCTCCCTCGCGAACTCATACTCCCCCACTTTCTAAAGCAGCTCCATTGTTAATGACAAAGCAGCTATCAGAGCCTTCCTCTCTAATCGGTAACCACCTCACAACTGCCTAATAAACTGCTAACCCTGTATTGTCTCTTCTCTCCTTGCATTACTTTTTGGGTTTGAGACTTGCTTGCAAAAACAAAGTGTTGTTCTTGCTCATTTCCTCTAACTTTTGAAGGCCATTAGTGTAACTCGAGCTCAAGTTGGGATTTTATACTCCAATTGAGGTAATGCTTATTCCTCTCCCTTAGATGTCTTCCTAGCATTTATGGTTCATTTGGTTCTATATAATTAAAGTGGTAATGTAATCAAAATAGTAATAATGATTCTATTACCATTTTTAGTTACCATTAAGGAATGTAATCAAGATTGCAGTGTAATCACATTACTTCAATCCATGCAAATACAATTACTTTACTTTTGCTAAACTATTGCGATTATATACCTTTGAATCAAATTCTACCCAACCATAAACTATTATATTTGGGGACTTTCTCTCTATTCTCTTTGTTGTCTCTCCTCTGCTTCACATCTCTTAGGGCACCACCATGTTTTGAAGGCCCCCCTTACCCACTTCTCTCTTCGCTCCATATTAGATAAAGTTTAACCTAGATAATGATCATATTATTGTAACTGTATTTTTATACGTTTTAGACATTATCTCTCTCTCTCTCTCTCTCTCTCTCTCTCTCTCTGTTTCTCTCTCTCATCATCATCGTCGTCATCGTCATCATCATCATCATCATCTCTCTCTATTTGCTAAACTTAAACAATATTAGATTATTGCAAATTAGAGAAAATGGAGTGAAGTCTGTTTGATCATGTAAACCATTACAATTATGATGGTAATTTATTGAATGATAATTATTAACAAAGCTGCAAATAATTAAAGTAAGCACAATAAATGTAAATTGAATTGCGAGTATTTCATGCCACATGTAAAATGAAGTATTATTTGCAAATGAATTCATGCTATTACAATTGTAAAAACTGTGTAACCAAACATTTTAATGTAATTATTATCTCATTTCATTACATTAAAAATTACATTACATGGTTGATCCCATTACATACTTATTACATTACTTGCAACCAAATACCACATTAATGTCTTTCAATATTGCATTTTACGTTGTTAGTATTTGACTTTTTATGTTGTATAAGATAAATGTCTCGAGTTGATTTGAGGTCTTGTTAAATTATATATGTGAGAATTGAGATTATGTGGGGAAAATCACATTGAGATATTAGAAGTAGAGTGGTAATTCATGATACTTATAGTTTTATAAGAATTGTTTAAATTCTGAGCTCATGTTAGATGCGTTGAGTGCGAGAATAAGTCTATTTGCTAAACAGTAAAGTGAAAAAATCGAGGCTAGATTGTGGGTAGAAATGCACAATGAAAGGTGGTTCTTGGCCATGTTCGATGGTGCGCATATCAAGATCCAGCTATAGGCTAAATCATAGGGCACAATGCACGTCAATTGCAAGCGTTGTTTGATGGGCACATATATATTGGGATCTAGTTGCGGGTCAGATCAAACTGGTCTAACAACGATTGCGGGCCATGCTTAATGTGCGCATACCAGGATTAGTTTTGGGCTAGGTTAGAATGGTGCAGTGTACAGTGGTAGCAGGCCATGTTTGATGGGCTTATCACAGGATCTAGTCGCAGGGTAAATTAGAATGGTGTAGAGGAAGGTGCATGGTTACATGCCATGCTTGTTGAGCGTAAACTAGGATCCGATTCGAGGTCAATTTTAGTGGGTGCTATGGTGTTATGCCACATAACCTTAGGCTATATAATGATGGAAAAGATATATTGGTCATAGTTAAATGCAATTTGAGATAGAATAAAAGAAAATAAATTTTTTGCTTTGGGTTGAGGCTACTAGTTATATGCAAATATAAGACGTTCTGTGAATTCAAAGAAGATATAATAACACACACACAAAAGGTAAAGAACAGTAAATTTGACTTACAGGAAATTCAAATAAATAAAAAGGCTTCTGCACTGCAAAATTGTATTGGGCTTGAGGGACAGCAGCATGAAGCATGCAAGTGAAAGATTGCCACTGATTGAGACCAAGGGAGTCCCCTACAAACAATATTTTCTTCCCCACAGATCTTCTCAAGAATTCTTGTGCATCAAACCTACAATGTTCTTGTGATGTTCCTTTTAGTGGACTAAAAATTGAACCATGACACTCTTATAGCCAAGCTCAGTACGTCACAATAGTTGTGGCATATGCACGCACCAACGTCACATCAATTTTGTTTTTGGCAATAATATTTATTTACTATTTATTTGTCTTGGGGTAAAAAAAGAAAAAATTGATTAGATTTGCACGATTGATGTTGTGGACTTCTATTAAAAGGACCAATATCTGCAATAATTGTTGGACAAGCAAAATTTTAGACTTTATCTAAAAGCCACCCATAAAATTATATTGTGTCAACCAGTGTTTACTGTAATTTATATAAAGAAAATATTGAGAAATATTATTCAAAATTTATTAAACTTTTTAGGGAGACAGAAATACAACTGGAAACTATCAAACACTAAAAATTCAAAAGTTTAATGCCCTCATTTCATCCAAAATTTTTAAATTTCCTATACATTCGCCTCAAAATTTAGAATCATTTGAAGGTTTTAATAGCCAAAGACACACTGACATCTACAAGTGCTACCCAAACAAGGTTACTGTTTAAAGACACATCCCTATAACTTGCACACTGCATTCATTAGAGTAAGATGATGTCTTTGAGGTTTTGGTGTTTAACTGCCTACCAACTATTATTAAATCTTTGCTATGACTTCGAAGTAATCAAAACACCTTGCCCCAATGAAAACTACTATCCTTTCATAACTACTTTCCATAAAGTAGTGAACTGGTTACCTTTATTCTAAAAGAATCTTTGAAAATAAAAAGGGTGGAAAAAATTCCTTCCTCTCAGAGGACGTGCAGCATATCTGAACACTGAATGTATGCAATTTCTCATAGAAACTGCTATGAAATGTGAACTAATTCCATGAATGTGAAGATGGAAATCATAGAAATTAAGTCTTCGACTAGGCTAAATGAAAGGGAATATCATTTATTATTCACACACACGCATCGGAAAAAAAAAAAAAAAAAAAAAAAAAAAAAAAAAAAGAAGGAGAGGGTACCTGGAAAGATTGCACCCAGAAGGCTGCCATCTATAATTGAGATACTCCTTGTCAGGCCTTCCATTCTTCTGACAATCAAATTGTTCCCTCAAGAATGGACACACTGATGAATCATAAAGTGGGTAACTTGGATCACAAATCCAGCTTCCTTCAAATACGTTGCAACTCTTTATAGGCTCATCACGCCCATTTGTTTCTTGAATCAAAGCAACTAATATCATCAACCCAATAACAATGGGAGCTTTGCCATTGATTAAAAGGCCCCGATGACTAGAACCACCCATTGTTGCTTAACGTCTTATATGCAGGTAGAGTAGAGAAATTTAATTGCATATGGATAGCGACATATATTGTTGAACTAACTGTATAAAGTTTGATGATAACAAATTCAAGTGTAGCATACTTGGTTGAATAATGTTGTTCCAAACAAGCTCTCCAAACAGGTCTTACACAGCTGTTTGTATTGATCCTACTTACCTATTCTGTCTACTAAATGTTGAGAACAAGTTTTAAGAACAGGTTTCAAGCTTCAGTGACACAAAGATCAGCACACAACAAATCTCGACAACAGCTGACTAAGTCTTAAAGACTAAGTTCCTACATTCAGCGATACAAGATCACCCGAGTAATCAAGGTGACCAAGGTGTTTGGAGTTGCACATCCATTCTTGACAAGATGACTGATTCTTACAACAAGAAGTCTTGGTTTGGTTTAGTTTTTATCTTTTAGACTCTTGTTAATATGCCAATCTTGAAAGTCTCAATTTAACACTTCTTAAAACGGTTTTCGACATTTGTTCAGAACACCATTTCCAAACAACCCTGCAAACAGGGTGCCTAGGGCGTTCCTGAAACTGCAGCGGCCACATCCGTTTTACCTGAAAATTTCTTTTGGTTGGCTGGCTGCTCTAAGAATCTTTTTATGAAATCCTAGGCTGATTAGATTATTATTTATTATATATGTAGCAGATTGCAAAACTATTTTTGCTAGAGATTTTTTTTCAAAATCCAAAAAATCTTTATTCCTTATTTTTAGGCCATGATTGATTCAAATTTTGAAACCAAGATTTTTATCTTTTTTTGGGCTAAATTACACGGCTATATTAAGTGGCTAAATCAGTTTTTATCCCGTGAGTATCAAATCCCTATATTTTAGGAGAATCTTATCTTCTTTGTTCCTAGCCGTTGGAAATCTGAAGAAATCTCCTAAGCTGCTAAAATCAGAAGATTTTTCTATCCTTTTTTGAAGGAGTTAGCCGTTGGGTTTGCTTGCTTAAATAAGAAAATCTTTTCACTCCTTTCGGCAGAGATACACAAGGGAAAAATCGGTTTTTCACAGAGCATTGAGAGCTTTCTAAAAGCTTCATTTCAAAAGAAAAAAACCGTGACAAGATTGTGCAAAAATTGAGCTTTCAAAACTATTGGCATACTAGGACTTCATTGTACCTTACATCTGCTTAAGTCAGAAGCACCCCAGTAAGGTGTTTTGTACTCCTGTTCTCATATCAGAAAGTGAGTGAGTGTGTCCATAGTCGAGTGGACTTTGGACGTGTCCAATATAGTGTGATTGGACGTGGTGTAACCTGTCTTAGGGAAGAAGGTTACGTGGGTTACAAGTTGTAACAAGGAGTGTTACTTTTGTAACGTGTTCAGCCCGTTAGTGAAGTGGTTAAATCCTACACGAGGTAGGTCGTGGTTTTTCACACCTCAGTTGGGCTAGAGGTGTTTTCCACGTAAAAATTGTGTGTGCTTTATTTCCGCATTTATTACTTTGAATTTCGCTACTGAACCAATTGGGAACAACCGCTGCAAACAAGGCTTAAGGTTGTTTGTGATTTACGAACAGTCTCTGCAATCAAGTGCTACGGCTGTTTGTCAGTTATTTGGCGAAAATCGGCCACCACAATTCACCCCCCCTCTTGTGGTTGTGTACTCTTGGAATTCAACAAGTGGTATCAGAGCAGGTTCTCTTTCAAAAGGCTAACACCTTGAGAGATCCGTGAGGATGAGTGCACCACAAGGGATACTTGAGGTTCAATCCATTACTCGACCTCCTTACTTCAATGGCCAACACTATAGTTGGTGGAAAAACAGGATGGAGAACTACATACAAGCAGAGGATTACGAGTTATGGATGCTCATCAAGAACGGACCCCTTGTTCCCACGAAAGTTCTTGAAGATGGAAAAAAGGTTCCCAAAGATCCTACTGAATATGATGCTGAGGATTACAAGAAAATGAAAAAGAATGCCAAGGCCAAGAAACTTCTCTATTTTGGCCTAGGACCCGATGAATATACTCACATCTCAGAATGTGAGTCAGCTCAAGAAATATGGAATGCTTTACAAGTAGCTCATGAAAGAACAAGTCAAGTCAAACAATCACGTATTGAGTTATTCATGAGACAATACGAGTTGTTTGATATGGATGATCGTGAGAATGTGATAGATATGTATACCTGCTTCACTCACATAACAAACGAGTTCAAATCCCTGGGAAAATCCTTCACCACTGAAGAGTTGGTAAGGAAAATTCTAAGGATTTTGCCTCGATCATGGGAAGCCAAGGTAACAGCCATCCAAGAAGCCAAAGACATGAACAAGATCACCCTAGACGAGTTGATTGGTAATCTCCAAACATACGAACTGAGAAAAAATTCTCAACAGAAAGAGGAGATGAAGAAAGATCGAGGACTTGCCTTAAAAGCACAAGAAGATGATGATTCTGATCTTGAGGAAGAAGAGATGGCTATGATGACTCGAAAATTCAAGAAATTCTTCAAGAAAGTTAAAGAAAACAACAAAAAGAAGGATTTCAACAAAACCAGAAACACCCCCCGAGAACAGTTTACTGGGTGTTTCAAATGTGGCAAAACAGACCACATAGTGAAAAACTGTCCCTTACTTCGAGAAGAGCAAGAGCACGAACACCCCAGGAAACAAGGTAGAAAACAAGCTGCAAACAGTTCTGGAAAACGATTCTCGAAAGCAATGCTGGCTGCCTGGGGTGACTCCTCTGAAGATGAAGAAGAGTCTGAAACTGATGAAGGTGCTGTAGCTCTCATGGCACAAAGTGACACGGATTCAGATGATGAGTCAACAAACAGCCTTACTGATCTCAAGAACAAGGTACGTGGTCTCAATAAGGCAACTCTTGAAGAATTGTTGTATTCATTGATGGATACTTGTGCAGAATTGAAAAGAGATGTTCGAGACCTAGAACTTGAAAATGAGACCCTTAAAAATGAAAAACTGGGCTTATATGAAAATATTAACATGCTCAAGGAAAACCTCTTTATAAAAGAGGGAGATTATTCTCGAGTGGAGGAAAAACTCCTTGAGGTGGAAGGAATGGTTGAGTCCTTGCTCGAAGAGAACAAGAGCTTGCATGCTAATATAGAAAAACTGGAAACCAAGCTTGTCACAACCAAGCATTGGAACAAGTCCTCAAGAGCATTGGAGTGGCTAAACACTCATCACAGCCAAAACAAAAGAGGACTAGGATTTAAGCCCAAACAAACCGTTTACCCTGCAAACAGAAAGTATGTTGGATTACCTGAAAACATTGTTTGCTTTCACTGCGGCAAAATGGGTCACTATCGATACACTTGTCCTTCAAGAAGGTATGCCATTAAAAGAAATGAAGGCTATGTAAAACAAATCTGGATTAGAAAAGATGAGATTTATCTGTCTAAAAGAGTGGGACCCAAGTGGATCTGGGTTCCCAAAACTAACCCTTGATTTGTTTTGCAGGCTGAAGTGAGAGAGAACAACCCAGCAAACAACCCAGCAAACAGCCTAGGGAACAACCTTGAAAACAAGCAGCTGTGGTATGTTGATAGTGGGTGTTCGAGGCATATGACCGGTGAAAAATCCAACTTTCTCTCACTTACAGCTTCGGATGGTAGGAGTGTGGCATTTAGAAACGGCAAGTCTGGGACAATTATCGGTATATGTAAGATTGGTGAGTCCTACTCCCACTCGATTGAAAATGTATACTTAGTTGATGGTTTGAAGCATAATTTACTTAGTGTGTCTCAACTGTGTGATAAAAACAACCTAGTAGTGTTTTCATCAACACGTTGCTTGGTTGTAAACTCAAACACAGGAGATGTCGTATTAAGGGGGAAGCGACACAAAAATATTTACAAAGTATGTATTTCCACACTTCCCCAAAACAATCTGACTTGTTTGAGTGCCTTGAATGATGATGTAATGCTCTGGCATAAGAGACTAGGTCATGCAAGTCTATCTCTTCTGAACAAACTTGTTTCTAAAGACCTAGTTGTTGGACTACCTTCCATCAAATTTAATGATGACAAGGTATGTGAAGCTTGTGCAAAAGGCAAACAAGTCAGATCCTCTTTTAAATCGAAAAAGTGTGTAAGCACTACCCGACCTCTAGAATTATTACACATTGATCTGTGTGGTCCTATGAGGATAGCAAGTAGAGGTGGGAAGAGGTATGTGCTTGTTGTAGTGGATGATTACTCTCGATTTACTTGGACCTTGTTTTTGGCATCCAAGGATGAAACCTTTGAGAATTTTATTGCCTTTCTCAAAAAGGTTGAAAAGAGAGTAGGACACTCTTTAGTTAGCTTGAGATCTGATCATGGTACTGAATTTGAAAACGCAAGTTTTATTAACTATTGTAATGAACATGGTGTTGATCATAACTTCTCAGCTCCAAGAACACCCCAACAAAATGGGGTGGTTGAGCGCAAAAAAATCGCACCCTAGAAGACATGACTAGAACAATGCTTATTGCTAGTGGTCTTCCTAGGAATTTCTGGGCAGAAGCATTGAACACCTCATGTTACATTATAAATAGATGCATGATCAAACCTATTTTGAACAAAACTCCTTATGAATTTTTCAAAGGCAGAAAACCCAACATTATGCACCTGAGAACATTTGGTTGTAGGTGTTTTGTGCATAATAATGGGAAGGATGCCTTAGGAAAGTTTGATCCTAGGAGTGATGAGGCAATATTTCTTGGCTACTTCTCTCACAGTAAGGCTTACAAAGTGTTTAACAAAAGAACCTTATGTGTTGAGGAAAGTGTGCATGTGCTTTTTGATGAATCTAACTCGTTGAGTGAGAATGATGCACATGAGGAAGAATTTGAATTAGGTCTTGTTTGAAACGAAGTGTTACTCCAAGATAGATAAGGTAAGAACACCTTGGAGAAAACAACTCCTGAAGGTGTTCCTCAGAACGACAAGCAAGGTGAGAACCAAACAGGGGAAACACCGCTGAACCCTGTTCGGGACAACACCAGTCAGGTTCCTCAGGAACAGGCTCGGGCACTGATTGTGAGCCCGAGTCTCCAAGTGTTCCAGTTAGAGTAGAGCATGTGTTTGTGGATCCACTTACTCCACGGCCATGGAAGCACCAATGTTCGCACACTCTTGAGCAAATTTTGTCTGATATTAATACTGGAGTGCAAACTAGGTCAAAGCTTAAGAATTTTTGTGCATTCTATGTGTTTCTCTCTAACATTGAGCCAAAGAATGTGAATGAAGCTCTTGCAGATTCAGATTGGGTCACAGCAATGCAAGAAGAACTTCATCAATTTGAAAGGAACAAAGTATGGCACCTTGTACCTCGACCTGCAGATAGAACAATCATTGGAACCAAGTGGGTGTTCCGAAACAAACTTGATGAGTTAGGAACAGTCACCAGGAACAAGGCACGGCTGGTGGTTCAAGGGTACAATCAGGAAGAAGGGATCGATTATGAAGAAACCTTCGCACCTGTTGCTAGGATTGAGGCTATTCGTATCCTAATAGCCTTTGCAGCTCATATGGAGATCAAGCTATATCAAATGGATGTCAAAAGTGCATTCCTAAACGGATACCTTAAGAAAGAGGTGTATGTCAAACAACCCCTGGTTTCGGAAACATTGAATTTCCTGATCATGTTTTTCAATTTGACAAAGCTCTTTATGGTCTAAAACAAGCTCCTAGAGCTTGGTATGAACGATTGTCAAGCTTTTTACTTGAAAATGATTTTAGAAGAGGCAAGGTAGATAATACCTTGTTTCTAAAAACTAAGGGGGAATATCTGTTGATTGTCCAAGTATATGTTGATGACATCATATTTGGGGCAACTCATCATGATTTATGTAATGAATTTTCAAAGATGATGAGGAGTGAGTTTGAAATGAGCATGATGGATGAGCTTAATTTCTTCTTAGGCTTACAGATCAAGCAAACTTCAAACGGCACCATGATCCATCAACAAAAGTATATTAAGGAACTACTTAAGCGTTTTGGGATGGAGTCGGCCAAGCCCATTGATACTCCCATTTCTCCTTCTACCAGGTTGGTAATGGATGATGGGAGTCCCTCAGTTGAGGAGAAACTCTATAGGGGCATGATAGGGTCACTCTTATACCTTACCACTAGTAGGCCCGACATTGTTTTCAGTGTTGGTTTATGTGCCCGTTTTCAGTCTTGCCCTAAAGAGACTCATCTTAAGGCTGTTAAACGGATACTAAGATATTTAAAGCATACACCTGATTTAGCTCTATGGTATCCTAGAGGTTGTAATTTTGATCTTGTTGGATATGCTGATGCTGACTATGCAGGATTCTTGGTTGATAGGAAAAGCACCTCAGGTATGGCTCATTTCCTTGGACCTTGTTTGGTATCTTGGGCAACCAAGAAACAACATTCAGTTGCCATGTCCACAGCAGAAGCTGAATATGTTGCAGCTGCTTCATGTTGTGCTCAATTGCTGTGGATAAGACAACAACTCAAGGACTTTTGTGTTGACACTGGATGCATTCCTATCTTTTGTGATAACACTAGTGCAATTAACATTGCCAAAAATCCGTGTCAACATAAAAGAACAAAACATATTGACATTCGACATCATTTCTTGAGAGATAATGTTGAAAAGCGTTTGATTTCAATGAATTTTTGTTCCACAGAAAATCAAATTGCTGATATATTCACTAAGGTACTAGGTAGAGATCAATTTGAGAGAAATAGACTTGAACTAGGTTTAGTGAAAACAACCTAAGAAACCTGTTCTCTCCCCCTGTTCGCAACTCTTATATGCTGCGAATGCAATTTGTCCATAGCAATGTTTGCAGTCGAATCTTTGTGCTATTTGTATATATATATATAGATTGCAGAATGCGGATGCGTGTTAAAAGCTAACATGATTGGGCTTGTTACTCTTATTACCGATGATTCGTATTCAAGAACAAGTAACAAGAACAGGTACGCTCCTTGATTGTTAGTATGTGAAACAAGTTGTGTCTAGCCTTTAAATTTTCCTCCGTCCCGAGGCATGCGCAGGCGGCTAGTAATGATTTACCCGTTGTAACGGGTAAATCTTTAAAGATTTGGCATGCTATCTCTCTTTAAATCTCCAAATCTTTATCTCTCTCTCTCTCTCTCTCTCGAATACCCGGCAATTTTCTTTCACTTAAACCCTAATCTCTCTCCAACTCTTGCTCAAATGGCTTCCTTCAACGGCTCTGGAAGTTCTGGTTCAAAATCTCAGGGTAGCAGGACACCCGCACCAGCCTCACGAACAGGTCCTGCCCCTGTTGCCTTCTCGTCGTTTTTAATGGCGATTCTAGAAGGTAAACCTTCCACTCCTCCTCGCCCAATCAGCTTCAAACCTTTTGGATTTTTGAAGAGTGTCGACCTGAAATCAGTGGGCTTGGGTTTGAAAGATATTCCCTATCATTTTGGTTGGGAATTGGTGGTGTTTGAGGGATCGACTGTTTGTCCCCTCACTGAAAAGAACTTTGCTTCAACTGGGGAAATTGGTGGCTATCTTGGGTCCCAAGATGAAGCCTTTGAGTCCCATATTGGTTTGTTTGATTTCTCTAAGCCCTGTTCTTTCGGGCTGTTTCCTGAAAAAGAAACAGTACCCGAAACAGGGTCTGAGTCCTATGAGGAGGTGTTTAAGGACGATTTGAGAGTTGCTCTTCAAGGAGACTCGGTTGAGCAGTCTCTTGAGGTAGGGGGAAGTAGTGGCATGGACATCCCCCCTGCAGCAACCGAATCAGTGACTTCGGTCTTCCAAACCGGAGAGAAAAGAAAAAGGGTTAAGATGGTGGCTAGGCATAGCAGAATGCCTAGATCAAGGCCACAAACAAGGCCTCAACCCTCAAAAGCCTCAGCCCCCTCTCCTCCAAAATCTGCTAAGCCCTCGCGCAAATCTGCAAGAATTGCCTTCTACTCCTCTCCTAGAACCACAAAATCCTCCACTCCAGTCATTGAGGAAATTTCTTCCTCTTCTTCTTCTGCGGGATTCTCGGATTCTGATTCTGAGAACACCCCCTTTAAACAGGGGACCCCGGTGTTCTTCGAGTCCTCCGAAGAACAAGTTCCTCCTAAGAAAACCACTCTCCCTGCCATTAAGTCTTCTCCTCCAACAGCACCTCCAAGAGAAAGACCTTCACCTCTTCTCTCTCCAAATCAGCTACACCTAAGACTACCTCTACTGCTCTAGTCTCAAAATCAGCTAAACCCGAGACTGCTTCTTCTGTTCCTCCCCCCAAAAGAGCCAAAAAGTCTACTGCCTCTCCTGTTTCTACCAAGATTGCGCATCTGCTTAAGCGCAATGTAGTTAGGGGGAAGATAGTGAGAGTTCAATTTTTCGAGGAACAGGGGTTGGGGGTGTTACTACAGAAGTTGCGTGCCCAGAACTGGCTGGACCTCTTCACGAACACCCAACTGGGGTGTTCTGTACTAGAATTGGCTGAGTTCTATGCAAATTGTGCCGTCACCGAAGGGGTGGTGACAAGTAAAATTGGTGATACACAGGTGTAATTTGATACACAAACTCTGGGTACGATTTTGGGTATTCCCTCACTTGGTTTTGATGTGTATGTGAGGGTGGATAAGTCTGTTCTAGGGACAACCAGGCTGCTGGAGCTTTCACAGCGGTTGAGTCAAAACCAGGGCCTGCAAACACCCACATCCGTGAAGAAGGGTGAGATGACCTCTCTGCACCAACTGCTCTTTATGTTTGTCATGAAGAACATCATCCCAAGAGGTCAAGGTAGAAACCAGGCTGATACTCTTGATCAGTGCCTAGTGGATCTTTTGGATAGGGAGGAACCCATCAACTTTCCTGTTCTTATGATCCCCATATTGGGCGTATTGCAAACACCACCCGGGCACATGATCTTAGGTATGGTTTTCTACTGACGAGGATTTTTGAGCACTTTGAGATAGAGCTCAAAAGGAGGGTGGCTGCTCAAGTGATTGATGAGATAGGGAGTGACACCCTCATGGGGTGTGGATATACTCTGGCTGAGGGCTCGGTCTCTAAACAGGGGAACCGAACACCCAGACCTCCTGTTTCTGGGAGGTCATCAGTCAAAGTTGAGGCTGTTTTAGAGGATAACTCCCGCCTCAAGGATGAGCTCACAGCCGTCAAGGCTGCCCTGGAAGAAGAGAAGGCGCTATCTGCCAAGCGTCATGAAGATCTCCTTGCCCTTCTCTCCTCCCTCGCTACCAAACTCCCTCCTCCGCAGCCATAATCACCCCTTGTAACCTGTTCTTATCGGATGTTTCCTAGAGTTCTCTTCCCCGTCTCTTTCTGTGTTTCCTTCCGGACTTTCAATGACATATCTAGTTCTGTTATATCTTGCTTATCTCTTGCTATGTCTTATGTGATTCCCTTACACACACCATTTTCTGACTGTTATTTGTGCCTTTTTAATGATGCCAAAAGAGGGAAGATAAGTGGGCCATTGACCTAGGTTGAGTTGAATGGTTGAGTCATTAGTCTTTATACTTATATATGTTTTTGACTATACTTACATATGTTTTTTGACTTGACTGACCTAGCACCTGTGTGGATATATATCAGCACTCAAGTCACTTTACAAAGGCACTTACGAAAATAAAATCTTTTTCTTGTCAATATGGTCACTTGGTTTGTCATCATCAAAAAGGGGAAAATTGTTGAACTAACTGTATAAAGTTTTGATGATAACAAATCCAAGTGTAGCATACTTGCTTGAGTAATGTTGTTCCAAACAAGCTCTCCAAACAGGTCCTACACAGCTGTTTGTATTGATCCTACTTACCTATTCTGTCTACTAAATATTGAGAACAAGTTTTAAGAACAGGTTCCAAGCTTCAGTGACACAAAGATCAGCACACAACAAATCTCGACAACAGCTGACTAAGTCTTAAAGACTAAGTTCCTACATTCAGCGATACAAGATCACCCGAGTAATCAAGGTGACCAAGGTGTTTGGAGTTGCACATCCATTCTTGACAAGATGACTGATTCTTACAACAAGAAGTCTTGGTTTGGTTTAGTTTTTATCTTTTAGACTCTTGTTAATATGCCAATCTTGAAAGTCTCAATTTAACACTTCTTAAAACGGTTTTCGACATTTGCTTCAGAACACCATTTCCAAACAACCCTGCAAACAGGGTGCCTAGGGTGTTCCTGAAACTGCAGCGGTCACATCCGTTTTACCTGAAAATTTCTTTTGGTTGGCTGGCTGCTCTAAGAATCTTTTTATGAAATCCTAGGCTGAGTAGATTATTATTTATTATATATGTAGCAGATTGCAAAACTATTTTTGCTAGAGATTTTTTTTCAAAATCCAAAAAATCTTTATTCCTTATTTTTAGGCCATGATTGATTCAAATTTTGAAACCAAGATTTTTATCCTTTTTTGGGCTAAATTACACGGCTATATTAAGTGGCTAAATCAGTTTTTATCCCGTGAGTATCAAATCCCTATATTTTAGGAGAATCTTATCTTCTTTGTTCCTAGCCGTTGGAAATCTGAAGAAATCTCCTAAGCTGCTAAAATCAGAAGATTTTTCTATCCTTTTTGAAGGAGTTAGCCGTTGGGTTTGCTTGCTTAAATAAGAAAATCTTTTCACTCCTTTCGGCAGAGATACACAAGGAAAAAATCGGTTTTTCACAGAGCATTGAGAGCTTTCTAAAAGCTTCATTTCAAAAGAAAAAAACCGTGACAAGATTGTGTAAAAATTGAGCTTTCAAAACTATTGGCATACTAGGACTTCATTGTACCTTACATCTGCTTAAGTCAGAAGCACCCCAGTAAGGTGTTTTGTACTCCTGTTCTCAGATCAGAAAGTGAGTGAGTGTGTCCATAGTCGAGTGGACTTTGGACGTGTCCAATATAGTGTGATTGGACGTGGTGTATCCTGTCTTAGGGAAGAAGGTTATGTGGGTTACAAGTTGTAACAAGGAGTGTTACTTTTGTAACGTGTTTAGCCTGTTAGAATCCTACACGAGGTAGGTCGTGGTTTTTCACACCTCAGTTAGTCTAGAGGTGTTTTCCACGTAAAAATTGTGTGTGCTTTATTTCCGCATTTATTACTTTGAATTTCGCTACTGAACCAATTGGGAACAACCGCTACAAACAAGGCTTAAGGTTGTTTGTGATTTACGAACAGTCTCTGCAATCAAGTGCTACGGCTGTTTGTCAGTTATTTGGCGAAAATCGACCACCACAATTCACCCCCCTCTTGTGGTTGTGTACTCTTGAAATTCAACATATATATATATAGGACGTCAGTTTATGGATCTATGTTTTATATGTAATAATGGTACATGAATATTGTTGGCCTTAATTCACAGCAAATGGGGAAAAGCTTTGTTTCCTTTTTATGTGATGATTGGTGGCCGCTGGCTGGAAATTGAGTTTTGAAAGAAACTGCTAAAGCCGCCAGCTTTAGCACACAGGATTACTTCTTTTACTTTACCAATCGATTACAGTTTGATTTGCTTCCCCTTGTAGGTAATTAGGTCTGCAAGGCAATGATTAATTACGACAGTTTATTTTCTCCACGCTCATTGTTTGATTTTTCTTAGAAGTACGTGTGCTAGTGATTGGTCGAGAATCTCATTTCTATGTGAATGTACGCAGATAGCTTAGTTAGTAAAACCTACAAAACTCATAATAAAGCAACTTAAATTTCAGATTTGAACTATGTAGTAATATATGTGTCTACCTTTTAAAATTTTTGAAGGAATATATGTGTCTACTTTTACAAGCATTGTAAAAAAAAAAAAAAGAAATTTCTGATTATTGGATGTATTCTAAAAATAAAAGAGCAGTATGAATAGCTATTTAAGAATGATGTTAATTAAGAGCATATTAGAAATAATTTGCAAAAGAGGACGGGGTTTCATCCGAGCTAATTTATTCCTTTTTCTTACAAAATCTTCAATCATAAAGACTGTGTATTTTGTAATCGTTTTTTTCAAAATCGATCTCTTTATCAACGGAGTTGTTATATCATAGTCTTTGCCCACCTTGCTAGGTAAGCCTAGAGACAAAATTTTTTTGGACATAAGTACAAGTGAAAATATGGGGTATTGAGAATTTTTATAACAAAAACAGAAAAAGAAAAGTTATGTCTCTTGGCCTACCTTGCTAGATAAGCTATCACTATCGTAAAATGTTACGCTGCATCAGAGTTAAACATATCCATATATATTTTATTATGCAAATATATCTATATAATCTATATAGAGCTTATCAAATTGTATTGACATGAATAAATAAATAAATGAATCTTCGCAAATCATATATGGTCAGCTAGGGTCACGCTATTGTTATTATTATTAACTACATTTTTGACTCGTGCAATGCATGGTTTGTCATATTTTATTATTTAGTTCTCGTGGTTTACAAATTTAAGATGATTGTCTATAGAAACAAAAAAATTCTCCTGTATTAGGTTAATGATGGTTAATTTTTTGGTCAATTGTTGGCATCATGTATGCATAGATGCAGTTTATTAAGTTGTGCATTACAATTGTTGATCTATCTTACAGGTATCATATTGGAAAATACTAAAGAGTAGAAATTGTAAATTAGCCACGGAGGTAGCCAATTCTTGTCACATATGTAAAATGGGGAGCTTGTGTAAGTTGTATAATTTTCATATAATAAGATCTAACGCATGGCAAAAAGAGATTCATACTTTAGTCCCATCAATGCGACACACTTTTTTCACTAGAAATGCGGCACACTTGGCGGTCGGTGACACGCAAATTTAAAAAAACAAATTGGTAGATCTAGATAGTTATATTCCCCTTTTTTTTTGTTTGAGTGGATGTACTCCTTGTTTTTGAAACTCAATCCAAGGAGCTGCAAGAAAGTTCACCATGATACTAAACGACAACTGTCAAATTAATAACATTTTTAGCCATTTTCTTCATTTTTTCTAAACTGCAGCACAGGAGTCAACAATTCATTTGCTAGTTTTGACTATTTTAATCAATTATTTATTTTTATTTTCTTCATCATGCGAGTAGGACTTGTAAAAATTTGTTCGATCCCGTTATCCGAGTTTATCTAATCAAGAAAAAATTAGGCACAGTCATAAAATTTATGTCCGAATTTAAAATTTGGATAACCAATGTCCGAATTTAAATCCGGGTCCGTTTGGATTTGGGCATTCGGGTTCAGGATGTCTGGATTTTTGAATCATTTTTGGTTTGGGTATCGATCGGATAACTACTTTTATGTATAACTTTGGTCTAAATTCTCTAGAAAATTTTATGAAAACAAATTCGGACAACAGAACAACCGGTTCCGGACATTGGACATTCAGGTCCTTCTCCGCATCCAGGTCTGGTCAGAGTATCCGACATATAATCTGAACAGGGTTCGAGTATGAAATTTTTGCCCGAATGTCCGATTTATCTAGACCCGAATTGACTCGGATCTGAATTTGTCCCAGCCCTACATGTGAGTGAGAAGCAGAGGGAAGAAAAAATGAAAACGATATAATTTCACGCTTCTTACACATTAGATTTGGGCGCTTAATCTACTCATATGAGGTGCTAATCTGAATTGCATGAGACAAAGCGCTAAAAAGATATAAACACAAATTAGTAATTTCTACCCAAAATTCTAGAGCCTCTTATTCGCCAATTTATTATTCATAGGGCACAGTCTAATAGGTAAATTTCAATATATAACAGGCACATAAGTGAGCACCCTAGTTAATTAAAGAAATTTTTATAATACAAATGCAAAAATGAATGGTAGTCTAAGAATGCTCTCCTCCCTCAATCCAAGCTTCTTATTAATTTCGCCAAATCTTTATAATACAAATGCAAAAATGGATGGTAGTCTAAGAACGCTTCCCTCCCTCAATCCAAGCTTCTCATTAATTCTGTCAAAATACTCAAAACAGTTACAAATTAATTTGATTTTAAATTTTAAAATTCATAAAAATCCACAGATTTCACAGGTCCCAGGATCGAAATTTGGCTCTAATAGAAGAGTTGCTTGCCTGCCCTCCTTTGTTTTTTTGCTCTTCAATTTTTGTAATTTTTTCCTTTTTTCCGGACAGGTCCCAGGATCAAAACCTGACTTTGATAGAAGAGTTGCTTCTCTGCCCTCTGTTGGTTTTTCACTCTTCAATTTTTTTTATTTTTTTCCCTATTTCTGTTTGTCTATAGCTTAAGAAAAAGCGTGAAAGAAGATAGGTTTACTATGAAACTTGCCAATAAGGGTTGAACTAAGTCTCTCCACATACTTTTTCTTTCATTCATTAATACTGTGGTCAATGCCTTGTGATGTACGGTTTTTAATAAAAAGTAAAACTTCGTCTTATCAATATTATCGCACATAGTAAAAGAATTATATATACATCTTCATAAGATAAGTGTAACAATGAATGGTAGCCTAAGAATACTTCCCTCCTTCAATTTAAGCTTCTCATTAATTCCGTCAAAATACTTGAAATAGTTAGAAGCTAATTTGATTTTAAATTTTATAATTCATAAAAATTCACTAATTAATATCTCCCCATTTTCATACTTTCCCACATCACCCTCTCTATCATCAATAACCACCTAAAATTGCATTCCCGCGAAGAGAAGATCAAGAAGATGTGGATATAAAGGACGGTTTTTAGTGGGAAAAACCAAAAAAAAAAAAAAAATCATAATTAATTATCATTTTTTTTTGAGCGGATCAGAATTAATTAGCAATCTTAGTATGTCATAACATGAATCATTAATTTGTATTTATATACGGTATGTAAAGTATATAATATGATCATAAACTTTTGTTCCACATTCATTTTTTTGGGGGGAAAACTACATTTCATCGATGAAGTATATCATATATATATATATATATATATATATATATATATATATATATATATATATATATATATATATATATATATATATATATATATATATATGATATATGTATCCATGTATCGACTTCCTTCACACAGCTAATCTCTCACTATTTTCAATCACCGGCCCTATAACCAAATTGCCCTTGAGCATGATGAAAATTGTACAACGAAATGGGGTTAAGATGGAGAAGATTGATGATTACCGGTGGTGCACTGGACTTAGTGATATGAGATTGTGGATGGATTGATGAAATTAGAGTTCCAGTCAGTAAAAATAATTTTTCTGATAAATTATGGTCAATTGTTCTTTCATTTGTTTTTGGTTCAATGTAGCAGGTTTAATTTTAGTTCTTCCCACTAAAATTTTTTGCGATATGTTATTTGATTTTTTTAAGGACATATATTTATTCCAACCTTCATTCCTTGAGACACAAAGCTTGCAGAACTTTTAATGAAATAGATAAAAGGTTTCGGTATTGATACTTTATTAAATTTGTTTCCAAAGATGCATTTTAAATGTAATGGAGCTGATCATCTTCGCACCCTTTCACATCATCATTCTTAGTGTTTGGATTTTTATCATTAATTTAATAATTTTGTCATTCTTTAATACTAGTTTGTGCCTATGCTTTTGCACGGGTGCTTAATTTTGAAAAGTAATCTATGAAAAAAAATTAATTTGATAATAGAGAAGTTTGAATTTTTTTTTTTACAAAAACACCTAAAAGTTATAAAAAAAAAGTAAAAATTTTCACTTAAATGATTAATTAAATGGACAATCTGTATTCGAAAATCTATACATAGTTTGGACTTTATTTTTTCAATCTTAATTAACTCTAAATCTTATCATCAATAATTTAAACCTTGAGCCATAAATTCTTTTTTCTTTCTATCTGCATCAAAATTTTTTAAAAAAAAACCTTTTTTGTTGAAACTATATCAAACTGATCATCTCCTTTTTTTTTTTTTTCCCTCCTAATGAAGTAATTGAGCTGATAACTTTTGTTTTATAGAAATTGAGTTGAGAACTATAAGAAAAGAAGTATATATTGATTTTAGAAACACAAAATTATAATATGAGTAAAAATGATCTGGATTCCCTACCCTATAAAAAAACTAATAATAATAAGAATTCTATTTTTTTCCTCTAGTGCTTTCACTTTGGGTGTCTCCTCTGATTATTTTCACCGTTATGTGTGTACAAATTGTGTAGTCTTCACTACATAATTTGGATATACAAATTATGTCGTCCTGCAACAAACCAAAAAAAAAAAGCTATGCAGGCTTCACATCCTTTTTCAATTGTTGTGCTATTGTAGTATCCCACCAAGCTTATACTCACGTCTTCTCCTATCTTTAAAATATCAATATCTCGTCCCTTAGTTTGTTTCTTTAAAATATTGCAAGTTGTATGAGAAGGAGGATGAACAAAATTACATAAAAAAACTTGTGAATACAACCAAAAAAATGAAACCCTATAATTATTTGGTTGTACTTCCTGCATCCGCCACAAAAAAAGTATGGAGAGATTAAAAGTAAAGAATAGCTCATTAAATAATTAGAAGAAGGGATGGATACTAAGGATTATGTTTATTCTACTAATAATAGTATTATGAACACAATACATGCTTGATCGAAAATATTATACCTTATAGAAGGATATTAAAACTTATTTAAAATATGATATGAACGTAGGGTAGAGAAATAAACAATGAAATTAATTTTGCTAAAATTTTAAAGAAGATAATATAATAAGAAAAGGGGTGGGGGAGGCAATTACAACAACAATTACATATTCTTTACTATAAGAATCAAAATCTACAATGTATTACCCAAAATATTAACCTCAATAAGATTAAAACACGCATCTTCATCTAGTATTACTTTATACAAAAATCATAATAATTTAGTTGCTGTTTAAAATATTAGAAAAATAAAGTAAACAAAACTACATATATGCAAAATGTATTTGATGAGAAAGGAAAATTAAAGCTATTGATTCATTCATGAACATAAAATATAGATTTAAACATTTTTAATTAAATGAACAACAAAAAAAAAGTTGATTTATAGAGAGTAATCTGACTAATAAAATAATGTGTGAACAACCTTATTTGATATAGGATGTGCTATTATCAAAATACTGATCTCATATCAAGGTAGATAAATTTTGAAAACTATAAATTTTGCATTATTTTCCACCAAAACATAAAATAAAAATTAATATATGAGACTCTTCCTTCACAAACCTAAAAGCCTTTAGCTCCACTCAAATGCATATTCTCGCATAAAAATATTTGAAACTGTATATTTGTGAATATAGATAGTGACAATAATATACATATTTATAATATGCCTTGTTGGGCAAAATAGGTAAAATAAACAAATAAAAATATTAAAGAATGACAACATTATTAAACTAACAATAAAAATCTAAACACTAAGAATGATGATGTGGAAGGGTGCCAAGATTATCAGCTCCATTACATTTAAAATACATCTTTGAAAACAAACTTAACAAAGTATCAATGCCGAACCCTTTTATCCATTTCATTAAAAGTTCTGCAAGCTTTATATCTCATGGAATGAAAGTTGGAACGAATATATGTCCTAAAAAAAACAAATAACATATTGCGAAAAAGTTTAGTGGAAAGAACTAAAATTAAACCTATTACATTGAACCAAAAACACATAAAAGAACAATTGACCATAATTTATCAGAAAAACCATTTTCATAGACTGGAACTCTGATTTCATGAATCCATCCATAATCTCATATCACTAAGTCCAGTGCAACACCAGTAATCATCAATCTTCTCCATCTTAACCCTATCCGTTGTATAATTTTCATCATGCTCAAGGACAATTTGGTTATAAGGCCGGTGATTGGAAGGAGTGAGAGATTAACTGTGTGAAGGAAGTGTGTGTGTGTGTATATATATATATATATGTGTGTGTGTGTGTGTGTGTGTGTGTGTGTGTGTGTGTATATATATATATATCTACGTATATATATACATATATATATATATATATATATATATATATATATATATATATATGATATGCTTCATCGATGAAATGTAGTTTTACCCCCCCAAAAAAAAAAGAAATGTAGAATAAAAGTTTATGATCATATGATATACTTTACATACTATATGTAAATACAAATTAATAATTCAAGTTATGACATACTAAGATTGCTAATTAATTCTGATCAGCTCAAAAAAAAAATGATAATTAAATATGATTTTTTTTTTTTTGTTTTTCCCAATGAAAACCATCCTCCATATCCACATCTTCCTAATCCTCTCTTCGCAGGAATGTAATTTCAAGTAGTTATTGACGATAAAGAGGGTGATGTGGAAAAGTAGGGAAATGGGGGGATATCAATTAGTGAATTTTTATAAATTTTAAAATTTAAAATTAAATTAACTTCTAACTATTTTGAGTTTTTTGATAGAATTAATGAGAAGCTTGGATCGAAGGAGGGAAGTATTCTTAAGCTACCATTCATTTTTACACTTATCTTATGAAAATGTATATATAATTCTTTTACTATGTGCGATAATGTTGATAAGATTAACTTTTGCTTTTTATTAAAAACCTTACATCGCAAGGGCATTGACCACAGTATTAATGAATGAAAGAATAAGTATATAGAGAGAATTAGTTCAACCCTTATTGATAAGTTTTATAGTAAACTTATCTTATTTCACACTTTTCCTCAAGGTGTAGACAAACAGAAATAGGAAAAAAAATAACAAAATTGAAGAGCGAAAAACCAAAAGAGGGCAAGGAAGCAATTCTTCTATCAGAGCCAAGTTTTGATCCTGGGACCTGTCCGAGGAAAAAAAATTGAAGAGCAAAAAAACAAAAGAGGGTAGGGAAGCAACTCTTCTGTCAGAGCCAAGTTTCGATCCTGGGACCTGTGAGACATGTGGATTTTTATGAATTTTAAAATTTTAAATCAAATTAATTTGTAATTATTTTGAGTATTTTGGCAGAATTAATGAGAAGCTTCGATTGAGGGAGGGAAGCATTCTTAGGCTACCATTCATTTTTGCATTTGTATTATAAAGATTTTTATTTGTTTGTTTTACCTATTTTTGCCAACAAGGCATATTATAAATATGTACATTATTCTCACTATCTATATTCACAAATATACAGTTTCAAATATTTTTATGTGAGGATATGCATTTGAGTGGAGCTAAAGGCTTTTAGGTTTGCGAAGGAAGAGTCTCATATATTAATTTTTATTGTATGTTTTGGTGGAAACTAATGCGAAATTTATCTACCTTGATATGAGATCAGTATTTTGAGAATAGTACATCCTATATCAAATTAGGGTGTTCACACATTATTTTATTAGTCAGATTACTATCTATAAATCAACTTTTTTTTTGTTGTTCATTTAATTAAAAATATTTAAATCTATATTTTATGTTCATGAATGAATCAATAGCTTTTCCTTTCTCATCGAATACATTTTGCATATATGTAGTTTTGTTTGCTTTATTTTTCTAACATTTTAAATAGCAACTAAATTATTATGGTTTTGTATAAAGTAATACTAGATGAAGATGTGTGTTCTAATCTTATTGAGGTTAATATTTTGGGTAATATATTGTGGATTTTGATTCTTATAGCAAAGAATATGTAATTGCTGTTATAATTGCCTCCCCCACCCCTTTTCTTATTATATTATCTTCTTCAAAATTTTAGCAAAATTAGTTTCATTGTTTATTTCTCTACCCTACATTCATATCATATTTTAAATAAGTTTTAATATCCTTCTACGAGGTATAATATTTTCGATCAAGTACGTATTGTGTTCATAATAGTATTATTAGTATAATAAGCATAATCTTTAGTATCCATCCCTTCTTCTAATTATTTAATGAGTTATTCTTTACTTTTAATCTCTCCCTACTTTTTTTGTGGCAGATGCAGGAAGTGCAATCAAATAATTATAGGGTTCCATTTTTTTTTGTTGTATTCACAAGTTTTTTTATGTAATTTTGTTCATCCTCCTCCTCATACAACTTGCAATCTTTTAAAGAAACAAACTAAGGGATGAGATATTGATATTTTAAAAACAAGAGAAGATGTGAGTATGAGGTTGATGGGATACTACAGTAGTACAACAATTGAAAAAGGATGCGAAGACTACATAATTTTTTTTTTTGTTTGTTGAAAGGCCATATAATTTGTATATCCAAATTATGTAGTGAAAACTACACAATTTGTACACACACAACGGTGAAAATAATTAGAGGAGACACCTAAAGTGAAAGCACTAGAGGGGAAAAATAGAATTATTATTATTATTATTACTTTTTTTACATGGTAAGGAATCTAGATCATTTTTACTCATATTATGATTTTGTGTTTCTAAAATCAATATATGCTTCTTTGCTTATAGTTCTCAATTCAATTTCTATAAAAGAAAAGTTATCAACTCAATTACTTCATTAAGAAAAAAAAGGAGATGATCAGTTTGATCTAGTTTTAACAAAAAAGTTTTTTTTTTTAAAAAAAACTTGATGCAGACAAAAAGAAAAAAAATATATGGTTCAAGGTTTAAATAATTGATTATAAGATTTAGAGTTAATTAAAATTGAAAAAATAAAGTCCAAACAATGTATAGATTTTTGAATACTGTTTGTCCATTTAATTAATCATTTAAGTGAAAATTTTTACTTTTTTTTATAACTATTATCTGTTTTTGTTAAAAAAAAATCAAACTTCTCTATTATCAAATTATCTTTCTTTCATAGATTGCTTTTTAAAATTAAGCACCCGTGCAGAAATACAGACACAAACTAGTATGTATAAAAGACAATAGGTTCTCCAAAGAGAGTTTATGCCAAAACTCTTTAGAACATTAAGAGGGTAGAATTATGGAGGATCATCTGTCTAAATGACATCATCCAATGGATAATTCAAATCAGGTATTCGATCTCCTTTCACTATGGAAATTATAGTGATTGTGTTCACAGTTAGTCCATAAGTTATTTTCCTTCATCAAATTTTGTACAAGATAAACTGGAGACATTACCTTGCTGTCACTTGTCAAATGATTTACATATAATTGACATATAAACAAAAAATCTTTCAACGTTTAAAATTCCATATATATATATATATATATATATATATATATATATAATATATATATATATATCCAACCAACAGTCTCGGAGTTTCACCTAGAGCGGGGCGTGGAGGAATTAGATAATCAATTAGGTAGACTCAAAACAATAAACTAAAGAGTATTTTCAAATGAAAATTGAAATTTAACTAGAATGTATTGGCATATGCAAATTTACAAACTTAGGAAAATAGCAAAAGTTTTTTTTTTTTGGGGGGGGGGGGATTGAAAAGCCAATTCATTTAGGAGCTTGTATTTTATGAAACAGTTAAAAAACTCAATACTAATTTAGTAAAATTTAAATTCAAACCTCCTTATATGAACACAAAAATTCCAAATCTCGTTATTAAAAGGTGGGTCAATTTGCATTAGGCCACTCATTCCATGTCTCTGCTGCATAGAGAAAAAGGATAACAAAGCAGGTCACTTATTTTTAAATAATTAAAATTAAAAAGAATCACTTGATACGATAATTTATTGTAAGATGATTTTGTAAAATAAAATAATTTTCAAACCACTTCTCCCTTAAAAATAGTTGCAAATCTACTATCTTAGTTTTTCAAAATAATCTCCTGCGAAGTATTATCAAACTACTTTATTTTTAGAACTAATTTCTAACCTACTTTTTGTGATTTTACAAAAATTAATACTCTCCGATCACATTGAAATTATATTTTAACTATTATGTTGCCAAATTGTTAGTAGTCCACTTAAAAGCTTCAAGCCTTGGGTTATGTATTTTTCTAATAGAAAAACAAGATTCCTATATTTTAAATGTTTTTAAAATTTTGTTATTCTTCATTTCTCTATGTATCAAGAAAAGCTCTCTTCAACAAAATTAACTCTTTCAATAAGAACTTATATGCGTGACACATAAAAAATTATTGACATCCTGGATGCTAATCATGTTGGATTTTTTTTCCGCCCTACAAGCATAAGTGACTGAAAGATCAAGGAATATGAAGAAAATAATGAATTGTTTCAATATACCTTTATATGCATCGTAGCTAGTGAAAGTACAAGTAATATTTGTGTAGACTTATTCGATATAACAAGTTTTATTTACCCATATTTTAATACAAGATTATTGAATCTTTAACTTTCAAAAAATGATAGCCTTTAAAAAATACTAGTTGAAAATTTAAAGCGTTGCATAATGAATTGAGCATGCTATATATTCTACATTTTTGTCAAGCAAATATAAAGGAAGATCAAGATTGAATTTCAAATGGAATTAAATTAAGATCTTTTTTGTAGAAGACTTTAGAAACTAATTTTAAACGAAATTAATTTAAAGAATTTTTTATTTTTAGAATTCTAAAAGTGGAATTTAAAGATTGTTTTAGAAATTAGGAAGAGTAGTTTAGGAATTAATTTTAAAAGAAACATAATTTGAGATTTTTTTTAATACCCATGAATTTAATGAAAAATAGTTTATGAGACACATTCATAACCGTCTTTTGGACCCTGAAGAAATAAAAGTAAAGGTTTATGAGACAGCCTATCCCCGAACTCCTTCGTTGGAAGACATCCTATCTTTTACGGAAAAGCTTAGCCAAAAAAGTAGTTTAGTAGATTGTCCCATTAACCATGACATATAACAATAATAATAATAACAATGATGATCATGATAATGTCGTTTACTGTAGAATGGTCCAGTTGTAATATAGATGTTGGACACAATTCGTCGAGTGTCTTAGCTGGACCATGTGGGGTTGGTCCTGAGTACCTCTTGTATAATCGGGTGGCTTGTGAGTTTGCATAGTATTTAGATGCTACGCAGCCTAACTCTTAATTGCTGTTCACATCTTCCCAAGCACAGTAATTTGGCACAACTTCAATTAGTATATGTTTCTAATTGGCAGTATAAATTTTTATTTGAATTCTTACTACGTAATTTTTTCCATGTATATAGAAATATAAATAAGCAGAGCATTGTTGTATTCATACAGATATATTTGCACAAAGGCAATCTTCTTACAATTATTCTTTTAATAACTGGGCTTGGCAGACCACCACAAATATATCATGAAATAGGCAGATCTGGTTAATAGTAGGGTAGAACAACCCAAGAATCAAATACAGTACAATTTCCCATATATGCCTTTGTCAATAATCAAAAATCTGGACAAAAGTTTTAAAGAATTACTTGTAATTGAACTCTCTAAGAAAATATTTGCATAAATAAGATAATTTATTGATATTAAAAAGTAATCGATGTTTGGTTGTGCCCCTACATTAATAAAAATACGCCAAATCATGTATTCTCTTGGGCTTTTTTACCATCTCAGTTTATATTCAACTAATAATAAAAAGATACATGTGCTTTCATGAGTTCATACAGAGTATTCTTGTGATTGATCAATACAAGTAATAGTAGTGTTTCTATGACTCTCAATGCCCAAACAAACAAAATTACATAGAGAAATTGACATGATTGATTCGGAGAGCTGTCTCTATTTGTCTACTTG
>JAKOGI010002521.1:52500-55911 GCA_029747015.1 Carnegiea gigantea
TAAAAGCTGGATTAATCATCTTGCAAGAGTATATTCTAGTGAAAATAGAAAATTTCCTTGAAAAGGTTGAAGATAGGAAGCAATTAGAAAGGTTTGTTGGATGCCTTACACATGCTTCAGATTTCATTAAAGATCTAGCTAAGTTAAGAAAAACATTGCGGTAGAAATCAAGAAGGAAGTAAGTTGGACAAGGACTGTTAATGATTCAAAGATTACGTAGAGCTTTAAGAAGATGTGTAAAAATCTTCCTGTTCTTAATTTGCCTAATGAAAGGATGATTTAATTTTTGAGACAGATATAAGCAATGAGCACTACAGTGCAGCACTCAAAATCCAAGAATGAGAAAAACTCTGTAAATATTACAGTGGAAGTTTTAATAAAGCAGAATGCAACTATCCCATAATGGAAAAAGAAATCCTCACCGTCATAAGGGGAATTGAAAAGTTCTTAGTCTTTTTAGCCCAAAAACCTTTTCTAATTCGAACTAATTGTAAAGGAATATTTAGTTTTGTGAAAAAGAATTTATCAAATATGCAAGTTTAAAGGTGACTTCTACGTTGGCAATTATGGTTTAACCTGTTTTCTTTCTCTATTAAACATATACAGGGATCTATTAACTATCTGATAGATAGTTTAACTCTAGAACTTACAAATGGTGATCCTCAAAGCTGAACTACAGCCAGAAAAGGAGGAAATCAAAATGAAATGCTATTACTGCTAGAACGGGTTTCTCCCTCCATACAAAAAATAGGTCATGTTTTGGTTTGCCATCTTCTGCCTACTTAATAGCCTAACGATTTAGCCTTTTAGAATTGCAAATTAATTACCTAAGGTGTCCTTATGATATCCAAGAGAAAATAAGTGCGCATGTCTAAGAAAAATGGTTCAATGAGTAGTATGCAACCTACATCCACTATTATTATAATTATTCCTATGATATATAGGGGTCATGGAATGCTATGGTCTACTTTCCTGAGAGATCTAGAGTAGTGGTGTTAGTTTCCCAGCCAGCAAGTGACCTCATCATTAAAGCCCAGGAATACAGAATGGTAGTTTACCTTATGGAAATCCCAGACTTGAAGTTCCCATTTTTCTCAAGACTAAGTTTCAACAGTGCATTTTCAAAAGAACCTATTGGATTCTCACATACAAAGATTCCATACAACAGATGTCTATGCGTCCAGGAACATTGCGTAGTGATCGAGTATGAGAATGGAAAGGCTAAACCGGCCGATTATTTGGTTCAACTAGTTGATTTAGACAATCCCAGATATCAACAACAAGAATGGTTTCCGAAACAACGTGAGATAGCTAGTGATCCTGCTTTAGCAAGATCCATCAATTTTTATAATATTTACCATCAAATGTGGACATTGATTGAGCAAGGAGAAATGTTAATGGACTACGGAAATACTACTTTCGCCTATCATAATGAGTTCAGCAAATATATAAGGGTAGAAGGAGCTGGTTTAGAAGACGCCATTCATTATCTCTTTCATGTTGGAGATGAAAAATTTCTATCAGAAAAGGAAAGAAATATCTTCATGAATTATTCGAAAAATGAGATCCAAAGCATCTTCAGCTTAATGAAGATTTTGATGATTATTTGGATAATGATGGACTGGAGGATATTACTGGAGATGAAGGCACGCAGAATCTCAACATGGATGACTAGTCTTCCCAGCACTAAAAGGCGCTGAAAAGTAGTTGCTCCATTATTGTACTATTTTGTCAAGCGCCTAGTCTGTAAAATAATGTTATCTACTGTAGCCATGTCCAGACAGTCGTAGTCATGTGAAAATATCAGTAGGTGTTAGGGCATCCTATGTACCCCATCCCCTTTATAAATAGAGAGGTTGAGTGCTGAGAAGAACAAGGTCATTTGAGCATACTTGAGCAAAAAGAAGTCCGGATTATCTATTTCTCTATAAGTCAGCATCTCTAATGATCTTAGTTGTTTAAGTCCCTCTTCAAATCTTTCCATTGTAATATTTTCACTTTTAAAACTTTCCATAAAAGAAATTTCCTATTACGTAACGTTATCGAACCTTATGTCTTAAATATTATAATTTTTTTATTAAAGTTTGACCATCATTAGAAAGATTAAAAACTCAATTAGTGACTACGGTTTAAGGTAGAAAACGAAATGGATCTATGCTATGCCTAATCTAAGGAAGGTATGGTTGATATTAGCAATCTCTATAAACTGGAAGTTATAGGAATGATAGGGTTCAATGTCGGCTGAGTTCAGGCAATGGTCGAAATTGCCTGATTAATCTATAATTATTTTGCTAAGATGATGGACCTCTAATCATTAAAAAACATAATATTTATAATATAATTAGAAGATTGTGATAATTGGTGCCAGTAAAGTCATTACAAGAAGTTTAAACATTAATATATGCTTCATTTTACGAAAAATATCAAAACATTGAGTATTTGAGTCTGAACCTCATGTGGATCAAAAGCATAAATTTCACAAAGTTCTTGGGCATAAAAATAAATATTTTGCTTCTAGAATCAGCTAACACAAAGAGTTTTGCTCTGGAAATCATTTACACTAAACTAAGTAGTCCTAGAAATATTTTACTAAAAACATGAAACTAGTAAACCATTACATTAAACACAACAGCTCGAAAAGCAATTATTGAAACAAATACCCCACCACAAAGATTTTGCTCGTCCTAAAGCAAAACAAAATAAAAATACAAAAAACTAACTCACTTTTATGGGAATTACAATTCAACATAGCGTATGCAAGAGGCCCCCATAAACCCCTTGGTTCCCACAGACAAAAACCACCACACACACCCGCGCGCACACACACACACGCGCGCACACATATATAAAGTGTATAAGCACACACATATACAAATATACATAGATACATATATACATATATATATATATATATATATATATATATATATATATATATATATATATATATATATATATATATATATATATATATATATATATATATATATATATATATGTATACATATATATATATATATATATATATATATATATATATATATATATATATATATATATTATACATATATATATATTATACATACATACATACATACACACAACACACCAACACACCCCATACGCGTGTGGTGTATGTGTGCGTTGTATACATATTATATATATATATATATATATATTATATATAGATATATCTTATATACATATATATATATGTATATATATATACATATATAATATATAAGATATATTATATATATTATAATATATAATACACACAACACACACGAGTAAAAAAAATTTTTTTTTTTTAATATATATATATTATATATTATATATATTATATATTATATATATATTACATACATACATACATACATCATACCTACATACACACACATATATAAGTAT
>JAKOGI010002521.1:56011-88601 GCA_029747015.1 Carnegiea gigantea
TATATATATATATATATATATATATATATCGGTGTGTGTATGTATGTGTCTCTACCCACAAACAGATACACACACATACACATATTTACATATACATATATGTACACCCGCGTACATATCTACATATATATATACATATAGACGTACACAGACGCTCACACCAGTGTACACACACGCATATTCACACACACACGTCGACATGCATACACACTCACACATGCATGTACACACGCACATTCTTTCTCTCTCCCTGTGTCTCTCTGTATCTCTGTCTCTCTCTTTCTCACTATACGGACCACAACCTGGAATCCCCGAGTGGAGTCCCCTATGAAGTGTTTAGATTTGCTTGCTAAGTGTTATTTTTTTTTCTTTGTGATGTTTCAGTGAAAACACATCAGATTAAAGTAGAATTGGAGCGCGACTAGAGGATTGGACTCCTGCTCTTGATTTAAAACCTAGCAGGGTTCTTGGTCTGAAGCCAGGTCCAATTCTCGACGGGTTCGAGCCTGTGATGCTTGTTTGGATGCGTAAATTGGGCTGCAGTTGCAATCCTAGAACTTGGTTGGGTTCCTAGGCCAGAGTTGAGTTGTCTAGGCATTGTTCGTGTTCGGATCCCGATTCTTCTCTGCCCTAATCATGTGCAGTGTGAAAAAAAGAAAATAAAAAACATAGAGTCACTAGTCAGTTGTCAAAAAACTTACAAACTAAAGCTACCTTCTAAAATGAACCATAAACTGAAAGGCATAAAAGGGTTCGTTTCAAAAATGTTTTTGAAAGGTCCCCGAGTAATCCCCAGTGCGAGGGCCACTTGACATTATAGGCTGGAACCAAGGATCCAGACTTGGGGGTAAAGATACAATGTCGGGATGGATTACATCACACACCGTCCATCATCACCGACGACCTCTACTAACCAATTTGATAAATTAAGGCTAACTACACTAACAAACAATCATCTAGCCTACTAAAACAATTTCATCAAGTTATTGGAATCAAAATACAATGCCAATGTATTAGAATTCAAAGAAATAATGTAAATAATTATAGCAAGTGGAAGCTAAACTAATAAAAAAGATTACATCTTATCCAAACCCAAAATTGAATTGAATAAATAGAATGAAAGTAGAGAAAGAGAGAAATTGAGAGAAGAATCAATTTTGCCCTTAAGATGACCCACCTAATTCACTTGTGAACCCAATGAAATAATTCCTCTTTAAATTAGCAAATTTCCGTTCTAGGCTGGACTAAGCTTATTGGGTCCTATGCTCCCTTTCTTTCCTTCTCTTTTTTCTCTTACTTTGTTTTTGCTTTGTACTCCGAATTTTAGGACTATTTTGCTGGGCCCCTAAATGTGTAGGTTGGGGTATAATTTTCATCATTAGACATTTTATACAATTAGAGATGCCATTTCTAGGCATCTATAGTTAGTTCCCACTTTGACCAAGCCTATATGAGACACATTTCAAAGTAGTCATGCTTATCCCTTTTTTTGCGGATCAACCTTTTACTGGTCTAGTAGGGTGTTCACCATCCTTATGGATCCTGATGTTATTCTTTTGCCGATTTAGCAAACCTTTCGCTAGTCCATTGGATCCGGATGCTAACCTTTTGCCGGTCCATTAGATCTAGATGTTCAGCAGACATTTCATCGGTCTAGTTGATATCAATGTTAACCTTTCGCTAGTTTAGCAAACCTTATGCCAGTTTAGTGGTTCTTGAATCCAACTTTTCATCAGTGCAGTAGGCCTTTCAATTGTCTGGCTGGTCTTGGTATTAAGCTTTTACCAGTTCAGTGGACATTTCGCTGGTCTAGCAAATCCTGAATTCGGCCTTTCCCTAGTCTGGCGGAGCTTTTATCGACCTAGTAGGCCTCGATATTAACCTTTCACCGGTGCAGTGGACCTCTCGCTCATCTAGCAGATCTTGAATTGGGCCTTTTGCCGGTGTAGCACACCTTTCGTTGGTGTAGCGGACCCTACATTCAACCTTTTGTCAATCTAGTGAATCTTTAGTTTGAACCTTTTGATCCTTGAATTGATCACCACTTTTGCAAGTGGATCCCTTTTCCTTTAGCTTATTTGCTGGTTTCTTTGCTGACACCAATTTTTTACTTATTGCTTTCTTCCTTTTTTGTTTCTTTTTCATTTGCTAAAGAAGATGATAATGATGTTGTGTGTGTGGGTTGATTCCTCCTAGAGCCGCCTAGCTCCCTCTTGCCAGTTCACCTCTTTTCTTTTCTTGTTTCCATGCCTGTTGATTAAAGATCTTGGACTTAATATTTCACATGCCTCCGACATCCCAATCGAGCCCCCAGTTTTTCACCTTTCATCTTTTGCTTTCTTGTGATTGTTTTATACTATTATAGCACATGTGTTGCACGCATGGGGAACCTGACTAGGTCCCCATTTTAGTTTCTTCCCATGCCTTTGTTTATATATTGCATGCATTTAGGAGTGTTTCTTCACATCTTGTTGAGCATACTTTTTACTTGTCCTCCTATTGCTCGCTTTCTTCATCTTTTTAATCAAGAGTATGTAGTTATGCTCTAATATCATGAATTCAAAAAGGCACATCCGCCCCAGAGAACTAGACAAGAAAGGATTCTTTAACATTCTTTCATTGAGAGGGAATGCAGAGCAATCGAAGTATAGAATGGAACAAACATTTTGGTGGATGTAAGATGTCATGCTCCTATAGTTAGCTACTTTGAAAGCCGCAAGTACTGCCCTTCTTTTCTGTAGTTTGTTTTATGATGGTCATGGGTCTAGTATTGCTTGCTAACCTTCCTTTCTTTTTGAAATATCTTGTTAGGGGTGCAGTGGCCCCAAGGAAACATATGAAAGACCTTAAGGGTAAAGAGGCTCCTATTCGATCTGTACCAACTAAGGCTGACTTTGGGACCTTTCATTTTGCTAAAAAAGGACTAGTAGATTTGATTGATCATTATGTTGCTCGAGCGGTAGTTGAGAGATCTTAGGATACCACCAATACTTTTCTCCCATTGAAGGAGATGACCATAACCCCTCTTGACTTTTCCATGATATTAGGTCTCAACTTTTCAGTGACCTATTAGTTACCAGGAAGACTTTTATCTTTAGTGTAACCATTTTTTCCAACTCTTCGGCCCTGTCATGAATAGAATTTCTTGTGGAAAGTACTTCTTCTACAACATTCTTTTCGATGTGCTAACTGATGATGAGTGGCTGAGCATTCTACTGATCAATAAACATGTATTATTTTAGTCCTTCATCTTAGCACTACCATTTTTATTGAGTTGGGAGATCATTGTTAGTTCCACTGTCTGGTTAACCTTGTTGACCTTGATAGAGTGAAGGACTTGAACAGGGTGTTTCCTGTATATTCCACCCTTATTTGTGTTATACGAGCTAGGGCGCAAAAAAAAGAGGAAACTCACAGGGACCCATTAGTGGTTTATGGAGGGCAATTAAGGTATTAATCTCTTTTGCAAAATTATTTCATGTTCTTGGTTTGTTGTCCCTATTATTGACTCTCATTTTGCAGCATTGATTTTACGAATATTTTCCTAAGCTTTCATCAAGATCAAGAAACCAACTCTTTCTGGCTATGGTCTCACAAACTAGGGAAATTCAAGTTCGGCGACAATTCGGAGCTGGGAGTCTTCAACGCCTTCGAGAGGCAATAAATGCTTTGACTACGGTATCACTATCTTGAATGTCTTCACTTGCTGAAATTTTTTGGTTTTAGTCCTCCTAGTTATTCTACTTTCCTCTTTTTGTAGGTAAATTTTCACCCATGGGAAAGTCATGTCTTAACCACTGGGGTGCAAGTGGGTTGATACTATACTTATCGTCGAATCTTTAGGGAAGGACTGTTCTACTTTGTTTGGTATATGGGTGGAAGAGTTACTGCGTAACATGTTAACTAATGACCACATTTCATCTCCAAAGATCTGCCCTAGTCCATGTTTTATACACGGACTTTGTCTCCTGATGATATTGATGAGATGAAAATAGGTCTTCATTTCATTAGTTTTATCAACCATGATTGCAACTATGCTATACATCTTCGATACATTATAACCCATTTGGTAACCTATCATATAGTTCTTTCCTTTACTCACTATCTTTTTTTAAATCACTGATCTTTGTGAGTTTTTACAGAAAATGTCTACTAATGCTCCTATACTTGATCTAAGGATTAATGTGGTAAGAGAGGGAGAGTAGTCGATGTATATGGATGTCCCACTAGTCCCAGTATCTAAGAGCCCTGAGCTCCCATTTCCTCGCACCTTTAGGGTGTAATTATGTTGCTTACTTTGGCTCCCTGGAATGTGTGTATATCCATCTGTCCCTTCTTTCCTATAGTGTAATTAGGAAAAATCGAGCATAATAGTGTGATATTTTCATCCAAAGAAAAAGGCATTTGTAGGCTTCTTTACTTGTTAGCACCCTCTGACGGATGATGCAACTTGCTTCTTTCATTTTCTTGATGTGATTTTTATAATTTTGTTAACTTCTTTTAAAAAAGAAAAGTGACCTAAAGCTGGCGTTCAACAAGGAAGTCCTCATAGATCCCATTCTAGACCTTACAGATCCCATTCAAGAAGACGTTATTCAATGAGGGCACAAGATATCCGAGAATCTTCTCATGCTAGAAGGACAGAGTTTCACCTGGATTCGTCGATTAAGATGGAACCACTCCAAATGTTTGATCCACGGGATCTTTATGCCATCCTTCTTCTTTTGGGGAGCCTTACATGCTCTAGAGTTTGTATGGTGAGTAGTCATCTGGGACGATGTATAGCGAGCCCCCGCATCATTCTTTGGCCCTAAGGAGTAATCCTGAACCTGATATTGGTACTAGTCGCTCATCAGTCGATTCTTGCTTTTTGTCATATTATGCTGACTACCTGTTTGGTTGAAGTAGCGGTGGGTTCCCAGATGATTAGCAGGGATAGCCTAATAGACTTATTTCTGATGCTTTTGATATAACTCTACTCAAATATAGTCACCACTTCCTCCAAAATAAAAGATTAAAAATAAAAAGGTACCAATAAGTATCAAGAGCTTTATGGTCTGGAGTAATAATCTTGAAATTTTATTGGATAATTTAGAAATTACAGTCAGTCAAAGTTGGAAACATCAAAGAAAAAAGAAAATAAAACAAAGTCATAGGGCAAGCCAAACCCAGATCTCAGCTATGTTCCTTGTCAAGTCCCCCCAGCCTTATCTAAGTCGGATTTGGCTTGGTGTTGCATATGAGGTAGGAATCGATCGAATTCCTATTAGTGTACCAGTCCAAAATCTGCTCAATTTTGGATTAGCTATTTTGCATAGCTAGTTGCCTTTCATTTGACTTTCATCCATTGTAGGAGCTAAGCAATTCTTCTCTGCCTTCTTGAGGCCTTCTTGTTCATTGGTGGTTTTGAAAATAGGGAACTAACTACACTACTAAATGTAGTAGAAGGGATTCACCGTGATCAAACCCTTATGCCCCCCGGTGTTACTAAAACCATATTGTGCTTGGAACAGTTCCACCACCACCCATATTAGTTCATTTTAGGGAGGCCACAACTGCTTCAGGTAGGTTTCCCTTGGGCTTGCATTGGGCTCTTAGGCTTGCTTTCTGCTCCTTCTCTTTTTTCTTCCATGCCTTATTTATTTTTACTTTAGGTTAGGACTTAGAACCCAATCGGGTTCCCGCTGCTTCTGACCTCCTTTTTACTTTTTTTTTTGGGTTTCTATTAGCATACATAGTTGGTTGCTAGAAGGCCTTTGGCTGATCGAAGCTTCTAAGAATGTGGGTATATATTTAGCCAATTATGCCAAAGGAAAAGGCTATCTAAGGATCAATCAATGGAGAATTGGGTTAGCTTTTTGGAAAAAAGTCTGTATGTTCATTGGATGGTTCGTTGGAAGGGGGGGACTTAGCAATTAGTGACAAAAGGGATGAGTATTGCTCATGTTCATGTCATTGGCCTGTCCATGTGACCCTAATTTCCCGCACGGTTAATGAGACAATTTTAGCATGGGCAAACCATCCACCCTGTGTGACCCCAACCTAGGGAGAGTCACACCGCCGGACTTCCTAGAGGGAAATCCTTAAGGCTCTTGATGATTAAGGGTTTGGATTAGTATTTAGGTAGTCTTTCTAAAATAAAACCGCTAGAGTTTCCCCTATTTTAGCAACATTTTAGGGTCTTAGCTCAGTTAAGGGTACCTATAGACTGGTAATAAAGGGTAATATACGATAAAATGACTCAAATTCACTACCTCGGGCCACTCAGTTGGATTACTAACGTTCAAACAACTAAAACAAGGGTCAGAATGATACATATACAGGTACAGAGCCAGCTACAAGCTTTCACATACAACAATGAACTTAAAAATTTACAACGTGGTAGGCATCAGACGCTTTGTAAAGCTGGCAGAGACTTCTGAGGGGTCGGCAACAAATAACTTCAAAGGATCTCTTATAATTGCTCAAATTGAACCTGAGAGAAAGGGGAATAATAAAGGGATGAGCAACCATATACTCAGTGAGAATTCCTGTACTCCTTAAAATCCAAAACAGTTATAGGCAATAATACTAATAATAGCCACATATCACGCATTCATACTTTACTATCATATTAGGCAATCAAAATCCCCAAGGAAAGATCACCACCTTCAAAACTTCATTCTAACCCCTCAACTCGTTTCTGGGCCCTAAACGGCCAAGCCTCCCTACTAACAAACAGATAGGCACATAATCAAACAAGCAACAAGGATTGAGTTTGAAGCTTTCGAACATACTTTTGAAAACACAGTGACTCTTCATATATTCCAAGAATGGTTTATAATTCATGCCAACTTCTTTAAAGCTTATAATTCTTTCTGAAAGTACTCAAAACATCTAAACTGGTAAGAAAGACTTGGCAAGAACATTCTTTCATCGAATATGCACATTAAAAAGCTTGAATATACGATGCATTACTAGGATGTAACTATACTGCATTTGAAACTTCATTTAAACTATACTTTGAAACTCATTCATAAAATATGTGCAGGGTAGGCACCGTTGAAAGCTTTCTTTCTTTTCTTTAAAAAAAAAAAAACACTTGAGTTAGCCTCTTGAGGCTCATATTCTTTAAAAGAAACTTCTTTCGAATTGGTCCTCTAATGAACCTATGAGCTTCTCAAATCTCATTCAATATGGCCTCGTAATGGCCCTTATAAATCTTTCTTTTCTGAAATACTTGAAATGGTGGAATGTCAACCACTTTTCTTACTTATTAGAAACTTACTCATAGCATAAAACAGTCTTATTGTGCTAGCTAGGGGAGGTTTACACTACCCTTAAGTGAGATCGTCACTCACAACTCACGTTATCCCTGGGGTATACGTACCTGACTTTTGGCCAAAATGCGTGTCAGTAGATAAACTCAAACTTCGATATTGTCCTCTGTGGGGCAACAGCTCACACCAAGATAATCATATCTTGAGTCCAGTCCGCCCCCAAGGTTTACTTACGTGTCACACATCATAACTTATCTGAACAGCTTACACCAAGATAATTCATATCTTGAGTCCAGTTCATAGGAACGGCTCACACCAAGATAATTCATGTCTTGAGTCCAGTTCCTAACATTTCTTTAGAGGAAACAGCTCACTCCATCTTTGCGTTCAGTTTTCAGGAACAGCTCTCACCAAGATAATTCATATCTTAAGTCCAGTTCCTAACATTTCTTAAGGGGGAAACAGCTCACGCCATCTTTGCGTCTAGTTTTTAAGAACAGCTCACACAAAGATAATTCATATCTTGAGTCCAGTTCCTAACATTTCTTTAGGGGGAAACAGCTCAAGCCATCTTTGTGCCCGGTTCCTGCCCTGGCCAATTGCTTAGCACTTTCTTAGCCTTTAAAAACATATTTTATTTCTCTTCTTCAGTTGCTTACTATACTGAAAACTTACCTTTTTACAAAACGGCCATAACCTTTCTAAATGGTTATAGTTCACTTCGTTTTTAATTCAAAAACTTCTTATAAACGTAATACGTTTACTAACTCATAAATCGACTTTATTTTTAACTTAAAAGTTTCTTATAAACGTAATACGTTTATTAATTCATAAAACGACTTCATTTCTAACTTAAAAGCTTCATATAAATGTAATAAGTTTGCTAAATTTGAAAACGACTTTGTTTTCAACTTAAAAGCTTCTTATAAATGTAATAAGTTTGCTAAATCGTAAGACCACTTCGTGTTTAACTTAAAAGCTTCTTACAAATGTAAAACGATTGCTAGTTCATAAAACGACTTCATTTTTTACTTAAAAGCTTCTTAATAACGTAATACATTTGTTAGTTCGTAAAATGACTTTGTTTTTAACTTAAATGCTTCGTATAGGCGTAATAGGTTTGCTAAATTGTAATCCACTTTGTTTTTAACTTATATGTTTCTTTTAAACGTAATGAGTTTGCTAATTCATGAAAAGAAACCCATTTAGAACTCAAAATACTTAGTTAGCGTTTAACTTAAATTAGATTCGTATGAAAATCTTCAGTTGTCATTCCATAACTCGTTTCAATTCCTTTTAAAACTCAAGAAGGGGGTATAAATAAACTAAAGGCTTAAAACATTCCCAAACTTGCTATTATCCAAAACGAAAGTACTTGACTCGTTTATAAGGCAAATAAGGTTTCTTTCTATATTTTCAACATAAATGCTTCTTAAAACCATAATGGACTTACTAGCTCTTTAATCGAAACTCAATAGAGACTTAAATAAGCAAATAGCATGCAAATCAGCTAAACTCATAATTAGCACCTTAAGATGCTCTTTTCTAGGTCGTTTGAATTCCTTTAAACACAAGGCGAAGTCATACACAAACCCATTTCTTAAAACGTGTTCGAACTCACTTTTAGTTCGCTTTTGAACTTCCTAAACCTATCAACTATTCAGTCGAATCACTAACTATGTAATTCGATGATTTAGGACTTTTTACACCTTAGACGTCCTAACAAGCAAATAGACAACTGGTAAAACTTAAAAGCATTTTCAAACACGAAAAATAACCTTTCTAAATGACCCTTTGCTTTTAAAGACGTCTAAAATTTCAAGAATTAATTACATAATATCATGTAACACATCAAAGGGGGGAAACGAGTTCATAAATAGCACATTCATGCACTTCATAGCACAACTTGGCAGAATATGCCCAATGAGCCACACATGGCCTTGCAATCCACACGATTGTGGCAGTTCACAACCCAAACTCCCTCCTCACACAGCACTGACCACAAGAACCTCAAATTACTCAATAGTTCCACCTCAAACCATTCAACTACTAACTCGGTTTAATATTGTCATAAACAAACCAACAATGCATAAAACAATTGTATATGACATTCATGCTTAGTAGCTAGCTTATGGCTTAACGTATACTAAACCGATGCAAATAAAACTTTAAACGATATTTACTTTCTAGCTCACAAACCAATATCCATAGGCATAGTATTTCATTTGTAATTACTACGAATCGACCATTAACATGCCCAAATTGATTTAGCCACGACCCTTAGACATAATTCAGTTCATTCGTCAATTACTTCATTTACCATCCTTAAGCTTCAAAATGGAATTTAGGCATAATGAACTGATGCAATAATAGCGCTAAGGTGACATTTATACTTTTCTACCATCTCCAAACTGATTCTCAGCATGTGAGTAACCCTAAGACTAGTAATATGTCTATGATTTCTCAACCTTGACTATAGTTCCACCCAAGCTGATTTCTAAACTTGGAATTAACATGCACTAATTAAATTTAGTTAAAATCGTTGAAATTAATAGTAATTTAGGAGGAAAGGAACCTTCACCTTTATTCTAAGCTAGGGTTTCGTTTGAAGGCTTTAGGCTCGAATTTTGAAACCCGAACACCTCCAATTTTCGACCTTGCCCATTGGTCAAACAAGTAGCACACGATTCATGTCCAAATTCCCAAAATTCGAACCTTAAAATTGATCCAAAACTCACTTACTGATTTGAGGTTGAATCGGGTGTTTGTAAGCAGCGATTTCTACCCTAATTTATAGAAAATTAAAGCAACTAAGAGTGGAATTGCGTGGCCATACCTAGGCACGTGTTCGAGCTTTAATTCGGTGCCCGAACCACCTGAAATGTGGTTGGTTTCGCTCTAAGTTTCAGCCCAGAGTTGCACCAATTGTCACTAGTTTGGAGCTGTGGTCGAAGAGGTGGTCGAAGCAGGTATGGGTGGTGTAAATTCTCTGCAAATTCAAGCTTGAGGGCGCATGTATGGAGGAGATGAGAGGAGGAAGATGAAGATCAGACAGGAGAGGAGAGAGAGAGGCTGTCGGGGGAGTTGTCATGGCCAGGTGAGGAAGAAAAGAGGGGAGTGCATAAAATTATCAATTTGCCCCTCCCTACTCTCTTTCATTTATTTTTGGTCCAAACTGATCAATACTTGACACCCCTAATCTAATTCGTAACCTGAATTCTAATCCCAATTCTACAATATAATCTTTCATCAACTATTCGTTCCCAAATATGACAAGGTTCGATTTAATAACCATCGAACTTACTCTAAGGTTGACAACCTAATCGTATTCGGGCTCCTAATCGATTTAGTACTCGTTAATAACCCTTAATAATGCTTATTAAAAATCATCAAAAGATTTTTAAAACTAATAATAATATTCATAATAATAACAACAGTGACAATAACATCCTTTTTAGTAAGATTAACGCTCACATAGGCACTTAGAAAATAATTTTACCCCATATCGCTAATAAAATACAGTTTTTATAGCGCAAAAAGGCATTACGAACAACTTAACTGAATATAAACTTTGCGCGTGGTACACTTTTTGGCCCGAGGCAGTGAATTTGAGTCATTTTAGTATATGTTGCACCTTATTACCAGTCTGCAGGTACCCTTAGCTGAGTTAAGACCCTAAAATGTTGCTAAAACAAGGGAAACTCTGACAGTTTTATTTTAGAAAGACTATCTAAATGCTAATCCAAACCCTTGATCGCCAAGAACCTTCAGGATTTCCCTCTAAGAAGTCTTGGCGATGTGACTCTCCCTAGGTTGGGGTCGTTACATTAGGTGGTATCGAGCCATAGGTTTGCATTATGCATTTAGATACCATAATAGGCGTGTGCTATGTGAAATACGTGACTTATGTGCTCATATGGTTGTGTCTTACTTGGTATTACTTGTGTTAACAAGTGTGCAACGTATAATATGTATGTATATGTTGGTTACTCCCTTACTATTACAGTGATAGTGTAGGATGGTTTTCCATATAGTTGATTACGCATATCAACCCTTCTGATGGGCCGCGTGGAATGCGATCATGTATTGGCAAGCTTTGGAGATGCGTAACCGACGGGCTTCCCACAGAATCCCCCAAAATGATTGGGTGGTTGGCTTTATAAGGAAGATACCGATGGATGGTAAATGGAGGGAAGTAGCAATCACCTTATAACATTAGACCTTATGCATGAACGTATATACCCCTTTCACCTATTGGGGTTTGGTAATATTTCTACTACGGGCGGAACACCATATAAACCACGCAGGGTCCACTTGATGTCAAAGAAGTGTTGTTGCTGCCTAACTCATCCAGACTGAACTTATTCAGCCTGTGATGAGCCAACGCCTCCCCACCACTGTGGCTGAGAGGAATCAGCTAGAGCATCACCAAATGAGACGCTTCTTTGTTTAGAAACCCTAAGCAAGATGCTACAAACGAATTGCCACGTTGTGGGTGCGTTGGGTAGGCATGGACCGCTCTACCCTCAAGGATGGCAAGCTACCATACTTAGGATGGATAAGCTAGTGGATGGAACACACAACATCGAATATGCCCCCACTACGATATTGCAAGAACTATTAGCCCTGAACCACAACCAAACTAAGAGTTCAGATGATTCTATAGGCGACGACTTCCCTGGAAGTGACAACTCAGGCGAGGAGTGAGAAAGAAGAGCATGAACCCATGTTTACAGATGTTATGTTGTATGAAAATAAACCAAATGTAAGCTTTTAAGTTGTTTCTTTTAAATATGAAGCATTAGAGTGATGAAGAGTATTCAGTGACATTATGTTCCACTACTACTGTCCAAATGAAATAAATGCAGTTGGTGCTTGCCAAGTGTTATGAATTCACTAGTTTGTTCAAGCATATACGTGCATTTTTCTTGAGTAAAATGTGACATGCATGTACAATTACATGAAGGTTGAGCTGAGACTAAACTAGTAGCTATACATAACATTTTTCGCCCACTTGCAAATCATTCCATTAGCCAAGGAATCATACCCCTACAGGCCCTAGAGTCATCGCATGTTAACCCTCGTTGAAAATGGAACTAAGTAATTCCTTGTGTGAATGTGTGACAGATGCCTCCTCGACGCGAGCTAACATCAGAACCAACTGCCATGGAGATGATATGCCAGTTTAATAAGCTTAAACCTCCCAAGTTTGAAGGTGGAACTGACCTTATGGTATACGAGGAGTGGCTCAGAAGAATGGAAAACTTATATGGAATCATGGAGTACCCTGAGGGATTTAAGGTGCATCTGGCCACCTATCAATTTGAAAAAGAAGCTGAATTCTGGTGGGGAACGGTAAAACCTAGAGCGGGTGAACCTACGTTAACCTAGAAGCAACTGAAAGCCTTGATGGACGCTCAATATTATTCTCATGATGTAAGAAGAACTAAGGAACGGGAGTTCTTATGCCTAAAGCAAGGAGAAATGAGTGTAATAGAATATGCGACGAAGTTCAACGAGCTAAGCTGCTTTGCGCCTAACCAAGTGGCCACCGAAGAAACGAGGATGGACCACTTCGAACAAGGATTAAAAGGAGAAATAAAGCATATAATAGCGGGGTATGCCTATGCCAACTTTCAAGAAATGTACCAGAGGACTGTGAAAGTAGCCCGCATCATAGATGAGACTGAGATTAGAAACGAAGAAAAAGACCGAGCAAAGAGGAAAATTGGCCTTGGAGAATCCAATTCCCAAGGAAGCAAAAACTGTAGAAGGTTTAAATTTGAGATAAAATAGGATAAGGGGAAGCAAGCCGTCCAATGGAAACTAAGGAAAACCCTGTAGCTAGTATAGAAGTCAGCACCCTAGCCCATGCAAAAGCTTTACGAGCCCATGTTTTGAATGTGGTGATATAGGTCACAAAGTTGTTAATTGCCCAAGGGCTACGTGGAATAATCAGGGTAATATTCAGAGATCTGGAATAGGAGTTAACCCAATGGCACAACAAAGTCGCCCTCCAGTTGGTGTTCCCTCAGGAAGCAATAGAAACAGTAAGAAACCTCAAGTGGGCAGTCGAGCATTCTGATTAGAAGGGGATTCCACTAAGATAGTTCCAGGTACCCTCCCTATTAACCATCTTTATACTCGCAATTTAACTGTTTTTTTAACATTACTCAGTCATTTGTAAACCCAGGATTCATAAAGAAGTTAGCCAGCAAGCCTAACGAGATGGATACCCAACTTCTTATGTCTACCTTTAAGAACTAATCATCATATCGATCTTACCTTTAGAGATTGTGTTATTATGGTTGAAGGAAAAACCTATTGACTAGGTAAGACTAGAAACCCAAGGAGGGAATGTTACTTTGGAGACGGAGTGGATAGCTAAACATGAAGTAGATGGGGATTGTGAAAGGAGTGCGAGAGAATACGCCCCCATTATTTCCAACAAGTAAGCGATTTCAAGGATGAAATTCTTTTAAGGGGGGGAGAGTGTAGTGCCCGCATACTTTATATTCTGTTAAGTTGTTTGTAATGCCTTTTTGCGCTATGAAAACTGTATTGTATTAGCGATATGAGCTAAAATTATTTTCTAAGTGCCTATGTGAGTGTTAATCTTACTAAAAAGGATGTTATTATCACTGTTATTATTATTATTAATATTATTATTAGTTTTGAAAATCTTTCTATGATTTTTAATAACCGTTATCAACGATTATTAATGAGTACTAAATCGATTATGAACCTAAATACGATTAGGTTGTCAACCTTAGAGAAAGTTCGATGGTTATTAAATCAAACTTTGTCATATTTGGAAACGAACAGTTAATGACAGATTATATTATAGAATTGGGAATAGAGTTCGGGTTACGAATTAGATTAGCGGTGTCCAGTATTGATCAGTTTGGACCAAAAATAAATGAAAGAGAGTAGGGAGGGGAAAACTAGTAATTTTACGCGCTCCCCTATTTGCTTCCTCACCTGGCCGCGACACCCCCCTGACAGCCTCTCTCTCCCCTCTCCTATCTGATCTTCATCTTCCTCCTCTCACCTCCTCCGTACACGCGCCCCTTAAGCTCGAATTTGCAGAGAATTTATGCCACCTACACCTGCTTCGACCACCCCTTCGGCCACACCTCCAAAGTAGTGACAATTGGTGCGAATCTGGGCTGAAATTCAGAGCGAAACCAACCACATTTCAGGCGGTTTGGGTGCCGAATTGAAGCTTAAACGCTTGCCCAGGTATGGCCATGCAATTCCACTCTTAGTTGCTTCAATTTTTGATAAATTAGGGTAGAAATTGCTGCTTCTGAACACCCGATTCAATTTCAAATTAGTAAGTGAGTTTTGGATCTGTTTTAGGGTTCAAATTTTGGGAATTTGGGTATGAATCATGTGCTGCTCGTTTGACCAGTGGGCAAGGTCGAAAATTAGAGGTGTTCGGGTACCGAAAGTCGAGCCCAAAGCCTTCAAGTGACACCCTAGCTTGGAATTGAGGTGAGGGTTTCTTTCCTCCTAAATTATTATTAATTTCAACAATTTTAACTAAATTTAGTTATTGCATGTTAATTCCAAGTTTAGAAATTAGTTTGGGTGGAACTATAGTCAAGATTGAAAAATCATAGACATGTTACTGGTCTTAGGGTTATTCACATGTTGAGTTTTAACTCATCAGTTTGGAGATGGAAGAAAAGTATAAAATGTCACCTTAGTGCTATTATTGCATCAGTTCATTAAATTCCATTTTGAAGCATAAGGATGCTAAATGAAGTAATTGAGGAATGAACTGAATTATGTCTAAGGGTCATGGTTAAATCCGTTTGGACATGTTAATGGTCTATTCGTACTAATACAAATGAAATCCTATGCCTATGGATATTGGTTTGTGAGCTAGAAAGTAAATATCGTTTGAAGTTCTATTTGCATCAGTTTAGTATACGTTAAGCCCTAAGCTGGCTACTAAGCATGAATGTCATATACGATCGTTTATGTATTGTTGGTTTGTTTATGACAATATTAAACCGAGTTAATAGTTGTATGGCTTGAGGTGGAACTATTGAGAAATTTGAGGTTCTTTGTAGTCAGTGCTGTGTGAGAAGGGAGTTTGGGTTATGAATTGCCGTAATCATGTAGATTGCGAGGCCATGTGTGGCTCATTGGGCAGATTCTGCCAAGTTGTGCTATGAAGTATATGAATGTGCTATTTGTGAACGCGTTTTCCCCATTCAATGTGTTACATGACATTATGTGATTAATTCTTGAAATTTTAGAGTTTTTAAAAAGAAAGGGTCATTTAGAAAGCTTGTTTTTCATGTTTGAAAATACTTTTAAGTTTTACCAGTTTTCTATTCACTTGTTAGGACATCTAAGGTGTAAAGAGGTCCTAAATCGTCGAACTACTCAGTTAATGAATCAACTAAATAATTGATATGTTTAGGAAGTTTAAAAGCGAACTAAAAGTGAGTTCGAAAACATTTTAAGACATGGGTTTGTGTATGACTTCGCCTTGTGTTTAAAGGAATTCAAACGATCTGAAAAAGAGGATCTTAAGGTGCTAATTATAAGTTTAGCTGATTCGTATACTATTTGCTTACTTAAGTCTGTGTTGAGTTTCGATTAAAGAGCTAGTAAGTCCATTATGGTTTTAAGAAGCATTTATGTTGAAAATATAGAAAGAAACCTTATTTGCCTTATAAAAGAGTCAACTACTTTAAGTTTTTGGATAATAGCAAGTTTGGGAATGTTTTAAGCCTTTAGTTTATTTATACCCCCTTCTTGAGTTTTAAAAGGAATTGAAACGAGTTATGGAATGACAATTGAAGATTTTAATACGAATTTAATTTGAGTTAAATGCTAACTAAGTATTTTGAGTTCTAAATGGGTTTCTTTTCATGAATTAGCAAACTCATTATGTTTAAAAGAAACATATAAGTTAAAAACAAAGTGGATTACGATTTAGCAAACTTATTACGCCTATACGAAGCATTTAAGTTAAAAACGAAATTGTTTTACGAGCTAACAAACATATTACGTTATTAAGAAGCTTTAAAGTTAAAAACGAAGTCGTTTTATGCACGAGCAATCATTTTACATTTATAAGAAGCTTTTAAGTTAAACATGAAGTGGTTTTATGATATAGCAAACTTATTACATTTATAAGAAGATTTTAAGTTAAAAATGAAGCCGTTTTATGATTTAGCAAACTTATTACATTTATATGAATCTTTTAAGTTAGAAACGAAGCCGTTTTATGAATTAGTAAGCGTATTACATTTATAAGAAACTTTTAAGTTAAAAATAAAGTCGTTTTATGAGTTAGTAAACGTACTATGTTTATAAGAAGTTTTTTAATTTAAAACGAAGTGAACTATAAGCATTTAGAAAGGTTATGATCGTTTTGTAAACAGGTAAGTTTTCAGTATAGTAAGCAACTGAAGAAGAGAAATGAAATACGTTTTTAAAGGCTAAGAAAGTGTTAGGCAATTGGCCAGGGTGGGAACTGGATGCAAAGATGGCATGAGCTGTCTTCCCCTAAAGAAATGTTAGGAACTGGACTCAAGATATGAATTATCTTTGTGTGAGTTGTTCATGGGAACTGGACTTAAGATATGAATTATCTTGGTGTGAGCTGTTCCCCAGATAAGTTGTGATGTGTGACACGTAAGAAAACCTTAAGGGAGGACTGGACTCAAGATATAATTATGTTGGTGTGAGTTGTTGCCCCATAGAGGACAATATCGAGTTTAAGTTTATCAACTGAGATGCGTTTTGGCCAAAAGTTATGTACGTATGCCCTAGGGATAACGTGAGTTGTGAGTGACGATCTCACTTAGGGGCAGTGTAAACCTCCCCTGGCTAGCACAATAAGATTGTTTTATGCTATGAGTAATTTTGTAATAAGTAAGAAAAGAAGTTGACATTCCACCATTTTAAGTATCTCAGAAAAGAAAGATTTATAAGGGCCATTACGATGCCATATTGAATGAGATTTGAAAAGCTTATAGGGTCACTAGAGGACTAATTCAAAAGAAGTTTCTTTTAAAGAATATGAGCCTCAAGAGGCTAACTAAAGTGTTTTTTTTAAGAAAAGAAAGAAAGCTTTCAAAGGTGCCTACCCTGCACATATTTTATGAATGAGTTTCTAAGTATAATTTAAATGAAGTTTCAAAGGAAGTATAGTTACAACCTAGTAATGCATCATACATTCAAGCTTTTCAATATGCATATTCGATGAAAGAATGTTTCTTGCCAAGTCTTTCTTATCAGTTTAAATGTTTTGAGTACTTTCAAAAAGAATTATAAGCTTTGAAGAAGTTGGCGTGAATTATAAACCATTCTTAGAATATATAAAGAGCCACTGCGTTTTCAAAAGTATATTTAAAAGCTTCAAACTCAATCCTTGTTACTTGTTTGATTATGCGCCTAACTCTTTGTTAGTAGGGAGGCTTGGCCGTTTAGGGCCTAGAAACAAGTTGAGGGGTTAGAATGAAGTTTTAAGGGTGGTGATCTTTCCTTGGAGATTTTGATTGCCTAATATGATTGTAAAGTATGAATGCATGATATGTGGCAATTATTAGTATTATTGCCTGCAATTGTTTTGGATTTTAAGGAGTAGGAGAATTCTCACTGAGCCTGTGGTTCCTCATCCCTTTATTATTCCCTTTTTTCCCAGGTTCAATTTAAGCAGGTATAAGAGATCCTTTGAAGTTATTTGTTACCGACCCCTCAGAAGTCTCTACCAGCTTTACAAAGTGTCTGATGCCTATCTCGTTGTAAATTTTTAAGTTCATTGTTGTATGTGAAAGCTTATAGCTGGCTCTGTACCTGCATATGTATCATTCTGACCCTTGTTTTAGTTGTTTAAACGTTAGTAACCCGGGTGAGTGGCCTGAGGCAGTGAATTTGAGTCATTTTAGCATATGTTACACCTTATTACTAGTCTATAGGTACCCTTAGCTGAGCAAAGACCCTAAAATGTTGCTAAAATAGGGGAAACTCTGGCAGTTTTATTTTAGAAAGACTATCTAAATGCTAATCCAAACCCTTGATTGTCAACAGCCTTAAGGATTTCCCTCTAGGAAGTCTTGGCGGTGTGACTCTCCTTAGGTTGGGGTCATTACACCTTGGACTGCATTCCTCCGAGGGGCCTATATGTATGACCTTTCTCATATCAAGTCCTGGGTCAAATATTGGCTTTATCATCCCACCATTAGGATGTTGCTTGTCCTATGTTCTATATATGTCTTAGAACATTATCTGAATTAGATGGATGCAAGTGATGCTGAGTTGAGGAAAGCTATTTAAGATAGGGAGAATGCTACAAAATCCTTGAAGACTAGGAAGATAGAGGTAAACAAGGCAAAACGCAACTCGTCTCATAGTGGAAGGAAGAGAATAAAGGACCCTACCCCTCCAGAAGGTAACACCTTAACCTAATAAAGACAAGAGATTAAAGAAAGATTAGGAACTAGCTTTACCTCTTAATTTTGAATAAAGTTTTACACTTTTCATAGTGGTATCTACAATACATTCATTACAAGTTATATGCTTTTTATAATTTTCAATTCAAATAAAAGTTTAAAGCTTCCTAGATAATTTGTGTCTCCTATTGCAAGTTTGTTAAATGCCAAAGTTCCTGACAAGCCTGGCCTAACCCAACCTTATGTTTATTGACAACGGCCCTGAGCCCGATGTAGTTCCCATCTGCTGGAGCCTAACCCAGTTTTAGTTGGCAGTTCTTGGGTCTTCCTGCTGGGATGACATAGCAGCCGAATTATATCTTTTCTCTCGTCTTTTTTTTTTTTTGGGGGAGATGGATGAATGGTTAATACAGAGTAATGAGGTCAGACCATTAAGGATTCCTACTTATTCGTGTTGCGGAATTCGGCCTTATAGTTCATTACATTACTGCTCTTTCTTTTTGCGAGGGCTTGGTATGAGCCTTGTGAATCTATTATGGGTCTTTTTATTGGGAAACAGATTTCACTTTTTTTTGAAGCTTATTATGGGCCTTGGCCTACATCGACTAACTAAGCTTAATACTTCTTCACCTAATCCAGATTTATATATTGAGTCATTCCTCTCCATTTATATCCATGAATTTAACTACTCCAAGGCCTGGCAACATAGTGTTTATGATGTATGGGCCTAACCAATTGGGCCTAGATTTTCCCTTGGGTCTTGGATTGGGACCCTTATTTCCTTTAAGACAATGCAACTAGATTTGGCAAACGGGTCATTTGGTTTATGCACGAGTTGGGTTAAATTTGGTTCATGTTTCAGATTAAGCGATATTTCAGCTCACTATGGTTTGGGTCGAGTAAACTTCGGTTCGGGTTGACTTTGGTTCAACCAATTTTTGTTCCAATAAGCTTGTTATGGAAAAATAAGCAACTTTGTTGGAAATTTCGGGTCATGTATGGTTCGGTTCAGGCCAATTCGAGTTTCGAGTCCACTTTCAGGTGAGCCTAGTTCAGATGTTGGGTCGGGTCAGGTTAGGTATGGATTCGGGTCATTCAGTTCGGGTCTCGGGTCTTGGGTTAGTTTCTCCAGGCCTAAATGCCTCTTTCCTATTGATCTCTAGGCTTGACTTTCTTATGAAAAGCTCTTCAAATCCAAGCTCTATATAGTAGACATAAGGTAAAGCCCATAATCTCTTTTCATCAAGCATAATAAGCTCCTCATATCAATCCTTTGCCCATTCTAACTCTAAACTTTGACTTGCCACGTTAGCGAGGTTATCGAGATTTCAATTGGGAGTACTGCTTCCATTCCATATACAAAGGAATAGGGTGTTGCTCCCATTGAAGTATGAATTGAAGTTTTATACCTTCACAAAACAAAGGTTAGCTTGTCAGACCAATCCTTATAGTTTTCATCCATTTTCTCAATTATCCTCCAAATATTCTTATTAGTTGCTTCAACTATTGAATTCACTTGGGTTTGGTAAGGAAAGACTTGTAGTGCTAGCTTTTATATTCTTGATGTAGGTCTCATTTCTGAAATGACTACCTTATTCACTTGTTAATTCTTGTGGTACTCCTTACCTACATATGATATTGTTAACAATGAACTTGCCACATGCTTTAAGGTAATTTTAGCATAAGAGGTTACTTCTATATGTTTTATAAAGTAGTCAATTGCTACAAGCACATATTCATGGCTGCTTGTTCACTTCGACTCCATCTTTCTAATTATATCAATTCCTTAAGCTAAAAAAGGTTATGATGAAGTAAGTGTTAAGAGAAACGAGGGAGGCAATGCAACAAACTGCCATATATTTGACGTTTATAACATCTTCTCACATATGCATGGCAATCTGTGTCCATTGTGGACTAATAATACTGCATCCTCTGAACCTTTTTGGCTAACATTTAATCGTTCATGTGCGGCCCGCACTCCCCACCATGAACTTCCTTTAGGATTTCTCTCACTTTCACCTACATTGCACAACTACATTTGTGCCTATATTTGCCTTCATATACAGCTTACCTTTGTTCTCAAAATATTATGAAGCTAACGAACTTAACGCCTATTAGGCTTTTGGGGTGGAACCTAGTGTGTACTCTTTGTTAGTTAAGTACTGATATATGTCATCATACCAAGTAGTAAAGTTGATGCTGTATATTTTAATGTTATAGCGGTGAGCTAGCTTATCTCTCCTTTCCAATGTTAATAGTATCTAATGGATATCACTAGGAATATTGATCATTGAAGCTAATTTTGTTAGGGCATCATCTAATTAGTTATCCTCATGATAAAGGTAGGTATAAGTAATCTAAGCAAAGTTCTTAGAGTTCAACTAAATGAGCTTGATATGGTGCCAAAGCTTTGCTTTTCACATTCCATCTTTGTGAGATTTAGTTGATTATTAAATTAGAATCTCCATACACCCATATGTTCTTTACCCCTATTTCTATGGCAACTTGTACTCGACAATGCAGGCTTCGCATTCTTCTATGTTGCTAGTAACCTCAAAATCTAGTTTGACAGAGATAAAGGGATGTGCCCTCCTTGGTATACTAGGAGGATACCTATGCCAAATCCTTTTTGGTTCGAAAGCCCATGGAAGTACATAGTTCACATGTCTTCCTCTACGTAGAGGACTTCTTCATCTAGAAAATCAAAAGTTTCTTCCTTTAATCCTCTATGGGTAAGTTTGCCAAGAAATCTGGCACAGCCCTTCCATTAATCGACTATTATGGGACATAAAGCACGTTGAATTCTGATAGCATTACTGTCCACCTAGTAAAAAGGCCACCGATCACCGACTGCTACAGAATGTACTTTATTAGGTCCATTTGTGCCACCACATGTACCGTATCGGCTAATATGTAACATATAAGCCTCTTAGATGTCCACACTAATGCTAGATAAGTTTTTTTACAAGGGGGAATAATGGGTTTCATGTTTGAGAAATTTCTTACTTAAATAATGGATAACTCGTTCCTGTCCTTCTATCCTTTATGCTAACATTGTACCCATTACTATTGTTACCATTGTGAGACATAGAATGAGGAGAATGATAGATAATGGAGGCACTAATACTAGTGGATTAGATATGTACCCTTAATTTATTAAATGCCCCTTAACACTCCCTCATCCCATTCTAGTTTCACACCTTTCTTCAATTTCTTGAAGATAGGCTCCATGGTCAACTTTGAGATGAAGTGGTTGATCTACTTTAGGTGCCTCAAGAATCCTTATTCAGTTGTCAGTCATAGTTGGAGGCATTTCTTATATAGCCGTGACCTTTGCGGGATCAACCTCAATTCCCCTCAGACTGACCATGTATCCTAACAATTTTCCATATGTGACTCTGACTGTGCAGTTCGATAGGTTCAAGCACATATTGTATTTTTCAAGTCTACTGAAGAGCTTTCAGAGGGTTGAAACATGCCCAGCTCTTTCTTTGGACTTTATGATTATGTCGTCTTTGTATATCTATGCTTCCTTGTGCATTAAGTCATGCAGTAGAGTAGTAGCAGCCCTTTAATAGGTGGCCGTATTATCTTTAGCATGAATGGCAATCATAGTGTAATAGCATGCTTCCCAAGAGGTAATGAAGGTAGTCTTTTGCATGTCTTTCTCTGCCGTTTTAACTTGGTTATAGTTAGCATACCTATCCATTAGAGACATGTCCAATAGTATTATTGACCAAAATATCTATATATAGTAAAGGAAAATCATCTTTAGGACTTACGTTGTCAAGTTCTTAAAATATGCATACATTCTCATCCATGCATCTTTCTTAGAACTGACACAATGTTCACTACTTGCTGTAGTTACTATGCGACCTTAGCCTACATTCAACTATGTTTGGACCACCTTCTTTATCTTCAAGGTACATTCTAGTTTCATCCTGCAGAGTTTTTATTTTACTGATTTAGCATTAGAATAAAGAGGAATCTCATGCTTAGCTATATCTAGATCTATGGTAGGCATGTCTTTATACGATCATTTAAAGACATCAATGAATTTTCATTAGAGTAAAGTAAGGCTTTCCTGCACCTCTAGAATTAGTGATTTCCCTTTTTTAAGCTCGCGAGGCTCTTTAGGAGTCCCTAAGTTAACTAATATTATGGCTTCAATTATGGAAGTTCAATTTTCATGATCTTCCACTACTTTGATTACATCTTTGCGGTTATTTCTTCATTTTTTCTGTTATCAAAAGCAAAGAATAGGGAAGGGGAGAAGAGTCTTAAGCAAAATAGTTCATCTTATTAAAATTAGAAATGAATACATCCATTATGGATTTTGAGGAAATAAAAATTGAAGATTGACTCTTAGACTTTATCCTAGACTTACCTAAATTACCACCTATGGCTATAGTGAACGCCTTTCTTTCCTCTTAAGCTATCTAGGTTACTTTCTTACAGCTTTTCACGCTGACTTCGGCGATGAAGTTTGCAGGGTCAAAATCACTGTTGGACATGGCTATGGATAGAACAATAGTGGGGTCCTTATGTTTCCTATAATCTTGCCCAAACTGAATTCCAAAGATATTGCTTTTAGCTAGGAAGATCCAATCTTAAGTGAATCGATCCCTTTGTGTTGGAGTAAGTGCTTAGCAGCTGGCAGTCACTAAATACTTCAAACCCAGGGACCGATTATCTTCTCTCTTGTATAGTGGGGTTCAAGAAAGCCATAGAAAAGAAAACTGTGTCCTTTGCGAAGGAATTACCCATTAAGAGTGAGTGGTTAAGGTATTATAGTTTGGTACTTCTGGTTTCCCTTTCTAGCTGCAGCTTTTAGAGCTTGTACTTCTTGCCTAGCTTTAACCATTTCTTCAGGATTAGGTTAATACCCCAACCCGAACTTTTAACTCTCTTGTTGGGTTAAGGAAAATGTAGTCTAGCTTTATGCTCTTATGCTTACAACTAGCCCTGGGAAGTATCCCCACTTTTAAGAGTATCATTCACATTTAGGTCTAAATAAAGATTAAAGTCAAAAGGAGTTTGATTCTTCTCTAAGGCTGCTGCTATTTCAAAATTATAGGGTCCTTTGTCATCACAATCATGCTTTGTTTCTAACACTAATCCCCTATTGCTGATAGTAGCACACAAGTTGTCCCTTTCAATGGTGACCACCTATCCCTTTAACAGTGTCTTTGCTTTGTGGTGTAAGGTGGATGGAACTACTTTGTGTTTTTGAAGTCATGGTTATCCTAAGAGCAAGTTAAAGGGAGCTAGAATGTATAGAACTTGGAATTTAACATTCCTTTCTAAAGGGCCCATATTAACAGGAAGAAGAATGGCGCTTAGCACCAATATTTTTGAGTTATACGCCCTTAAATGAGTTAAGGGCATTGAAAGTTGACTTTCCTTAATTCATTAGCAGTTCTCCAAAGGCAAACATTCGCAACTAACCCATTGTCGACTAGGCCGAGTGGTATGTACTTTTGAAGGGATGTAACAGTAACCTATAAGGTGTTGTTCTGAGTCGGACCCCTAGGTGGAAGATCCTCATTGCGAATGGTTAAGGTGCATTTACCTATAGTGATTGAGGCTATCATTTCTTCAGGCATGGCTTTAAGAAATAACTCAATCTTACTCTACTCCTCTATTAGGAGTTGCCTCTGCTTTTGGGAGGTAACTATGAGTTGCCAAATAGTTATTTCTACTTTAATTTTCTTTAATTGCTTTAGCCCAGGATCATCTTCTTTGACATCCATATTTGTTTGTAGTCCTAGGGCCTATGGTGGCCCCTTCTTGGCCTGATGTTATCCAAGTTTCTTGATCTGTTGGATGTTAGCTTGGTCTTCCTCCTATTAAAAGTCATCTTTTTAAGTTTTTTTTCCCTAGAAATCATCATCATCGCTTGCCTAACAGGCCAATAGCCTTTTTAGGTTTCATATACATCCTCTTCATCGCTTTCCTATATGCCATAGGCCCTAGAATACTGGGTGGGTATATAGACCTTTGGCTTTAGCTTACATACACTTTATATGTATATGGATGGATCCCATTCATTTTCCTAACATTTGCAGATAGTAAAAATGATGTTTCCTTACCTGTGCTGGTTAAGCCAACTTACTACAGAAATAAGTGGATTCATGATGAGTTCCTTGTGGGAAAAACAAATATGATTAATGACATAATCACCCAATGAATTATGACTTATTTATTCCATTTATAATATTCATCTAGTCAAAATAATTGAGGTCTGATGTTGTCTGCTACATTCAAATAGGTCTCCACTTCCTTCAAAGACTTGAGTGAGTTAATGATTCATACTATCATGGTCTGCAAATGAGCTTTTATCATTGTTAGGCTTCTGGATGGCTTTAGGCAAAGGAAGCTGTCTTGACTTGAACATTCTCTCTAAGTGTTATTTAATGTCCAATAGTTTTTTGCATCGTATCCCTAAGTCTGATGATATTTGCATTACTTAGTGGGAACAAAGGATTTGGAGTGCCTACCCTTAATTTCTAGCTTGACCTCAAAAAGGTTGATCTTTCCTTTGACCAATAATTATTCTAGAGCTTGCATATAGGTGGTCCCTATAAGGGTGTATTCAGTGTAGCGGTTTATCATGTGCACTTCTTCAGAACTGCCAACTTTCTTATCCTTTTCTAATAGTTACCTTTCCAGTTGTTACTATTTTTATGGGTGTTTCCCTAGTAAGTTCGTCCTCCACTAGCATGTTAACATTTCATAGTTTAACAAAATTTTTAAAGGGCGTGAATCATAGGTACTGCATGTATGTGGGTTGCAAGTTTCTAATCAACAACCTTACATGATCAGCTTGTGAGCATCGGTCCACCATATGAAACCCTCCATCAAGCAAGGTACTTAGAAAAACCCACTTTCTCTTCCTATTTAATCAATTTTAGCACCCTTACTGTATTACATGAATACTAACGTAAGAACTTCTCGCAAAGATCATCCCAATTCACAATTTTTTTGTGGATCAACAACATTATACCACCTCTTCATGTGTTCATCAAATGTCCAAGGAAATATGATTGTTTGGTCACTAAAAGTAACTGAATAGATTCTTCTAATTGCTTAGTTTTTTTTCATAATGGAGATTATTTTTTGATTTTATTTGGTTTCTATGTGATTGTGCATGAATAACAATTTGATAATGTGTTGAGGTCATTAAGTTCACGTGTAAGAGTAATTGGAATAAATTTTAGAAACTTGTGTTCAAGTGATAAAAATTAGAAATCAAATGGGCTCTAAGTAATTCCTTTATTATTATGACTTTCCTAATCTTAATAAAGAGGGATGGATAAGAAATCTACTCCTTCTAGAAATTGGAAAGGGATAGCTATCATGACAATAAAAGGAGGCTTTGGGCATAATCAATTCATGATAATCTTGGCTTAGGTTTTTGTTTAGCTTTAGCTTAGTTGAATTCTCTCTTAAAATCTTTAATTCAAGTACTTAGGTATATTTAAAGTTTTGAATTTTTATTATCTATTTGATTTAACTTTTAGTTTCTACCGTCAATTAATTGGTAGTTTCTTTCCCTACCCCCCTTCTGATTAAAATTTACTACTTTTTGAATCGGTCTACTAATTTGCATGTTAGTAATTATTAAATCCTATTATAGTTTTAATTTTTACAAGTTGAACGATTTCTACTGTCATTTATTATATCAATCTAGTGGATATGGGTTAGTAGTTATTTAGTGCCCTGGATTTGACTGTTAAGTACTACGGCTAGCAACTGTGTACTTCTGAGATAAGTATACCTCCTTTTAGGATCTTAACAAGTTTTTAACATCATTGTCGGGGACAACGATCTGAGTTGAGTTCACTATTTTTCTTTTCTATTTTTTAATCGCATTAGTTTCATAATTTCTATTGGTGGATTAGCTTTATAATTGTTATGTTTAGATTAGTTACTTAGTTAAATTGACTAGTGTCTCATAATTTTTGTTATTCTATTTTTTGTTTGAAAAAAATCAAAAATCCAAAAACATAGAAAATTTCCAAAGAAATTTAAAAAAAGTTAGTTTTCCATTACTTTCATTATGTGCACGAACCCTTTTGGACTTATTTCTCTAGACTTAATGACTTTGTTGCTCAATTGTGGACAACACATTTGAAAAGTGGGAAATTTGAAGTTGTTTATGTGGGTGTAAATAGGGAAACCCGGGCTATTTTGGACTTATTGTGTTTTCTTTCGAAAAATCTTGATGAAGCCTGGGACTAGCTAGAAAATTTGAGTCCTAATAATTATGAATTCGTAAAAGCTAAGGAGAATTTAAGGTATCCTACTAGTGATCAATATGTTTTTCATGCTAATTCTTGTTCATATGATCAATTTAGGGACCCACATGATCAACCACACCATTTTGTTCTTTAATTACACTCCTATTTGGTGTGATTATTGTAAATCTTCTGATCATGATAATAATAAATATTAGAAGCTATCTATATCACATGAATGATGCTCATTGTGTAGATCTCGAAAAGGTAAAGAATAATATGGCAGAAAATGATTGAAACTGTGAAGGAGAACATGCTTCAATGTTTTAATCAACTAAAGAAGGATGACAATGTGCATAAACCTAACTTTAGTGTGTGACCTTCTAAACATGAGGTTAGTCTTGAGGATGATTTTGAGAATACTATTTCCCCTAGATTCATGGCTCTAATTAACACACCTTTGACCAACCTTATGGAAATCATTAACCTAGCTATATCTTCATTATCTGGCACTCCATCTGAGAATAGTAGCCCTAAAGACATCATTGGTGATTGTTGATCAAACCTGACCCACCTATTCCTTTTACTCGGCTTTATGAGTATGAAGAGGGTGAAGAATCTAAGGGTAATCTTAGTACTTATGTTGTTAAAAGGCATGAGTGGTATGAGAAAATTTCTAAACATGATGATTTTATAGAGTCAAAAGATATTATCTCTAAGGAGTTATACGTGGAGTATGAGTTTCATGTAAGCTCTTCTAGTTTAGAACTAGTGGATCTCACATCTTCTAGGTTTATTGAGCTGGCCCCTACCCTATCTCTATTAACCCATTCCACCTCTATCAATTGTGACACTTCTGTAATGCTCATAAGTCCCTTATTTTAGGCTCTGCTAATCATATGGTTGTAGCTTGTGTCTTTTATTAGACTTTTAAGCATTCTGAAATTACAAGACTTAAGGACCTAATGATGGTTCAGGACAGGTAGAGCCCTCTATAATGAGTGTTTATGATAACTATGATACTTCTAGGCCATTATTTTATTCCTCATTGGGATGTATGGTCACTTTGCTGCTAATGATTCAGCTCATTAGTTTGACAAGTTGAAATGAGCCCTAACTTGTGTTGTTGCATGCTTATATTTATATTTTTTGTGTTCCTAGCAGAAGTGTTCCAACGTATTTGACAAGTTGCTGACAGCTTTGATGGGAATTGATAACGAACAAAAGCTTGAGGTCACGGTAGAGTGTTTGATGGTCCATAGGTTACACAATGATCGTTTTATGGGAAATGCGATAGCTTGGGTATATTCAGTATCTAACCTGGTACATTGTTCCTGCTCCCTTATATATGTTATATATTGAGTAAGGCCTTTCTATTCTTTTCATTTTGTGCCCCTGAGGCTCCTTTTTTCCCCATAATATGGACACCATGTGATATTGGGGGGGGGGGGGGGGGGGGGGGAGGGTGGGGGGGTTATGCTTCAAATTTTGGAGAAAGAATAATGAGAGAAAAATTTTTGGGCAAAAAATGCAAAAAGATGTTCTATTTTGTGTGCTTTGGGGAGTTATACTATCTTGGTTGATCTTAACCCTTTGTGACATAGTAATAGGTTGTATATAAGTATTGTGTGCATAACATACCTTAGTCTAAAGTATATCATTTTTCATCCTAGCTTTAACCTCATTCCATTATAATTTTGTGTCAAGTCTTTATTTATATATCACCATTATTTTAAGGTATTAGGCTTCCATGGTTGACTCTTTTCTTTTATTTTCATTTTCATTTTCATTTCCATTTTGCTAAAAAGAGAAACCAATAAAAAAAATAAGAAAAATTAAAAAAATCAACAAAATTTGAAAAAGAATCAAAAAGGATGCCTTAGAGTTGGGAATGACATTTATCTCTTTGAGGTGCGCTCCACTGGGTGCTTCCCTTTAAGGCAATATTACTTATTGGGAAAGCTTCCTTTCCATGTCAATAAGTCAATAAAAAAACAAGTGGGAGTATCCTAATGTTTAAGGTGGTGGTACACTTAAACACGAAGCACTAGGGTGGATTCACTATTGTGATGGACTGTGGGATGAAAAGTTGGAGTGTGCGTGCTGCTGCTACGGACCATGAGTCTTGATATATACATTGTTTTTGTGTATAATTGAGTATTCAGGTTCCAGGGAGATTTGTTGATCAAGTGTGCACAATTTTTCCCTTGTATTTCTTAATGTTCATTTGAAAAATTCAACAAGATCTTCTATTTTTATTTTTCTTTTTCTTTTCTTGTTCAATGATTTTATGGCTATATTTTCTGCTTACCCTCAAGATCCCGCTCTCGTTTACCAGGGAGAACCTAGGGGTTTAAAGGACTTGTAGCACATGCTAAATGCAACCATGATTCCTATAAAAGTGAGTTAGGTGTTGTGTAGATTTTTCTGTTCTTTTATTTTACTTATGGATGAGAAAATCTAAGTATTAGGGTATTCGATCACCAAAAGTGACTAAATAGATGCCTTTAATTACTTTTGAATTTTATAGGGGAATTCAATCATAAGGTAGATTGTTTTTGAACTTTAAGTACTTTTTGTGTGATTGTGCGGGAATAATGATTTGACAAAGTGTTGAGATCATTAACTTTACATGTAAGACTAATTAGAGCAACTTTTGAAAAGTTGTTGCCAAGTGATGAAAAATTAAAATCAAGTGGGCTCCCAACAATTTCTTTAATATGGTAACTTTCCTAATCTTGATTAAGAGTGTAAAACCAAAATCAATTCCTACTAGAATTTAGAAAGGGATGGCTAGCACGACTATAAAAGTAGAGTTTTAGGCATAATCAATTCATCATCATTATAGCTTAGGTTTTAGTTTAGAGTTTAGGAGAATATTAATTTAGGTTAATTGTCTCTCAAAACATTTGATTCAAGTACTTATATTTAATTCAAGTTTAAGCTTTTATTTTCTATTCAATTTAACTTTTAGTTTCTACTTTCAATTAGTTGATAACTTCTTCCCCCCTCCCTGCCCCTCATATTCAAATTTATTTCTTTTGAATTGCTCTACTTATTTGCATGTCACTGGTTTTTGAATCCAATCATATTTATGTTAAATTTAATTTCTACAAATTTGAATGATTTCGGTTTTCATATGTGTTGTGTACAATGTAGTTGCTGTGGGTTTGTAGCTGTGCAGTGCCCCAAATTTGACGTTGTCTTTGTGGATTTGACCTTCAAGTACTATGGTTAACAGCTATACACTTACAGTATAAGTGTATTTTAGGATTGTAACAATGATGTGAAATATATCCTGTCAATGCCCTTTAAAGTAACGATACTAATGATGTTCTTCACATGGTGATGAGGGTTTTCAATTCCATGGAATTTAATATCTACCATGGTAAATTTCGAGGGAAATTCTCCTTTCAGGATTGAAGTAAATCTCATCTAATCAATAAAGTAAATGTTGAACATCAAAGGCTCTTTAAGTAGCTGTTCTATATGATATACCCATGCATTAGTTTGAGGAGTATCTGTTCCCCCTTCTTCATCCTGATTCTTATGGTCTATTTCTCATTTTCCTTCATTTTCCTCTTCTTCATTATGAGGCGTTTCAGCACCCATGTTTGGGGAATCCTTGGTCATGGTTTGGATTACAACAAACATAATCCCTATCATCTTTTCATTGTCCTCCATTCTGGCTTGCATTTTTTCCATCATCTTTGTCCATCTCATAACCTTTTGCCAATGGAATGTGTGAAGAATTCAACTTTGAGTCTAATTTTAACTTTGAGCTGACAAGTGGAGTTCCTTTAGACTTTTCTCAAGATTGTGGTCTCCTGATTTGTGGATTTTACCCGTACACCTTCTTAGTCTTCCATATCCTGATTGATAATGAAAAGTGCTCAGGACTAGATTATCTTAGAACTTTAAAAAAAAAAGATCCTTCATAAACTACTTTTGCCCATAAACTTAAATCTAATGCTGAGGGCCTAGGGAACTTATTCTATGCCATGAATGCAAACCGAAGGTGGACTAAAAAGGTGCAAACTGGATTGGGTCTCTCGCTAGAATTCAGATTGAGTTCTTTGGGTGGCCCCTAAAGTGGGTCATGCCCCTTCTCTTAGACACATACTCATGCATATAGACTGCTCAGATCTTGGCTGAGCTCCTATGGACACCGTTCTCTTAAATTCAAAGTCACATGTGAACACTTTTTTGTGTCAAAACCTAGCCAAGCTTCACCCCCTTTTTTTAAACCGAGGCCACTATTATAACTTTAATCAACTTAAACGGGGCTGGAATGTATTTCGGTTTGGAGTTGAGAGTCATCGAAGTGCACTTTGCCCAAAAGTTATTTTTCAGTCCTTTACCCGCATTACCAGACTAGTGCAGTCTCAACCTAGCCTATCACAAGACCAAAAGCGTTGATAAATAGTCTTTAGCACTAGAGGTAATTAGATTACACAATAATACATTCAGACACATAGATGAGTTCTACCCTAAGCCAGACTTCTATGTTGTAAGTGGTTCTGGTACGGTGCAGACCAATCCCCTCGTAACCCAAATGCTTTGAACATCATCCATGGGGTGCATGGTAAGACTGGACAATTTTGGTTGCTTGCCTACACCACGTGGACCAGGAAAATGTGTCACAAGTGAGTGAAATAGTCGAATGCATAGTTGAAAGTTTGGTGGACCCACATAGCTAACCAACTTTTTATCTCCCGAGACAATTACAGAGTTTAAACTAGAGGCACTATTAACCAGGCACAGCAGTATATTAATGTAAGAATACCTAATACAAGTTTTGCGTGTCTGTGTAGACACACACACACACACACACATACACGTACGCACGCGTGCATGCACGCACACACACACACACTCACTCTCACACACACACACACACACACACACACATATATATATATATATGTATGAATCTATGCATTTATATATGTAAACATGTATGTGTGTGTGTGTATAAACATATATATATATATATATATATATATATATATATTATATATATATATGTGTATATAGATTTTCACATATTTGTATGTATCATATATATACTATATATATATATATATATATATATATATATATATACATACCATATCTATATATAATATACATAAAGTATGTAATATATATACATTATATCTATCATATATATGCATATATATGTGTGTGTGCATATACATATATACATAAGAGAGTGTGTGTGTGTGTGTGTGTGCATGTTTATATATACATATATGACATACATTTTTTAAGTCTATATATATATACCGCACCACCTATATATCTATGCATACATATTGTATATATATATATATATATATATATATATATATATATATATATATATATATATGCACGCATATATATATATACACATATATATACATATATATATAAATATATATGAATATATATACATATATATATATGTATATATATATGCAGACGCACACCCACACACATATATAAAAATATATACGCGCGCGCGCACACACACACATATATATACATATATATGTGCATTTATATATATACATATATACATACATACCTATATACATATATATATACATATATACACCAACACACACACACGCACACACACATATATTTATACACACACACACACACACACACACACACACACACA
>JAKOGI010002521.1:88701-103465 GCA_029747015.1 Carnegiea gigantea
ATATGTATATATATTTAGGTTTTTGTGTGTGTAAATAAGGGGCTACTCCAATGGGATGAGCATCTCTATAGGGTGAGTAGGATGAATTGTCTTGATCATTAGTCTAATTGGTTCATTCTTATTCTAGCCTCTCGTGACCTTTTTTCCCCCATGTTTTCGCTTCTCTCTACTCCTCACTGTTCTCTGTTTCTCGCTAGCATCTCTATTCGTTGTCCTCTTCTTGCCAGTCCATCTCTGTTCATTGCCGTCGTTTTGTTCGTTGTCGCTCTATCCCTCTCACTTTTACTTGCTCTCGCTTTCACTATTAGGCGGTTTGCTTATGTCCTTCTTTATGATTGTGGAATTTCGAGCTCTAGTTAAAGGGAGAAGCATCTTTATTCTAGCTAATTTCAAGTAGCAATCTGTGACCAAGGTTAATAGGTTTGGTTCTAGCTAGGTTTTAGTTATTTTGAGTTAGATATGCCCTAAATTGTGCATAATATGTAATTTTAGCTTGTTTTCAGTTTTTTAATTACATTAGACCCTACTTATCTTGGTTTGAAATTGTATGCTTTGAGTATATGGAAGTAGATTTGTTCTTTGTATTTTGTTTTGATCAATTTTTCTTGATTTTGCTTCCGTCTAGCTCAAATCATGAAGATAGGTGGCTGCAAAGTTGATTATTAATGACATATGCATTTATCATTGCCTTATGTCATATTATCACTATTAAGTTGTCTGTTGATCCACATGTTGGAAGGAACTCATTTATATGAAGTTGTAGAAATATGTGATTAGTAGGGTCACTTCATCACTAATCTTATTCTATTTGATCACTCAACATATATTTGGTGATCACCTGGTAGACAATGAGAGACTTTGGAAGAATGATCAGAGAGTAATATATGTGCTCCCTAATGTTCTGCCTATTAATCACTAATCTTATATTTGTTAATAACTAAAAAGATTCATAGTGATCACCACATTAGGAGGGGTTAGATCCTAAGATACTACGTACAAAAAAAAAGTGAACACTCAGTGACTTAATTAATCATCTGAAGCTAACTAATCACAAAGCACATGTCTACTGATCACCAAATATACAAGAAGTAAATTCTATGCTGTGAGGAAGGAGCAACATATATGATTACTAATGTTATGCTTATTGCTCACTAGTGACGTGTCTGTTGATTATCAAACTGACACGTATAAAATTATAAGCATTGATTGGACAAGTAGAAAACATTATCAAGTTGTCCATTTTTACATGCATGCTATGACCAGTAATTTTATGCCTATAGCTAATGACATGTTTGTTGTTCACTAATTTTAAACTTGTTTGAAGTGGACCCTCTTAGGGTTGTGAATGGTGGTTACTCAACCTTCTTTGTCTACATAATATTTTATCGGTGCATTCTTCTTTTTTTTTTTTTTTTGGTTACAGCTGCTCAAATATGGCGGAAAGTGGTGTTTAAGATAGTTACTGTCAAAGGTATTAAGCAAGTCCAGGTGTTATTAACTGCTCCTCCATCAAAAACTAATACTGGCGTGTTACTTATTAATTGATTGTATCGGTGGCAGTGGCTAACAAGTTGTGTGTTTCTATTTTTAATGTTAACCTTTTGCTTTCCTAATATTTACCTAGAACATGCTAATCCATTGACTCCAGTAGTTACTAATTTGTCGATTGATGTCAACGGTGAATAGGTATTGAACTATGATGACAAAACGCTTGTACAAAAGTTGGACGTGGTGTTCGATAAGGTTGAAGACTGCCTTGAATTCTACAAGAGATACACTGTTTATGCTGGCTTTAGTATTCACAGTGGTACTATTAGAAAGAATAAGTGGGGGAAGTATTGAAATGGTTTGTGTGCTCTAAAGAAGCATTTTTCAACTTCCAAAGACGCCAGATCCTGCTACAGTTACGACCGAAGATATGCCTCAAGCAAGCAATGGACCTGCAGGTAGAAAGTTGAAAAGAAAGATAGGCTAGACAAGAGAATGGTGCGATGCTCATATTGTTTTGAGGTCAATCGATGACAAGAAGTTTAAGATAATCAAATTTCACTGGGGTTATGTTCACCCCTTGTGCATACCTAGTAGGGGATAGTTCCTCACTTCAAACAGAAATGTCAACTTTGTGCATAAAGACATTATCTATAAGTATGCTAGAGTTAACATAGGAACGTACAGGTTTATTACCTCCTAAAAGAGCATATTGGTGGGTACAAAAACATCAATTGCACACAGAAAGACTTATAAAAGTATCATAGTGACCTAAAAATTCTTATAAAAGACACAAATGTGCATATGTTTATAAACATACTCAAGAAGAGAAAGGAAGTCAACTCTGGCTTCTTTTTTGACTAGTAGGTTGATGAAGAGAACTTGTTGAAGAACGTGTTTCGGTCAAACTCTCCAAGCAAAGAAATGACACCCTATTCAATGACATCCTATCATTCGACAAGACCCACAAGACCAATAGGGATTCAAGGGTGTTTGTCCCCTTTACCAGATTAAATTGCCGTAGACAACTAATTTGCTTAGCAGTTGGTTTGTTGAGCGATGAGATGGTGGAGTCATTTCTTTTCTATTCAACAACGTCCTGATTGCTATGGGAAGCCATAACCTTAAAACTATAATCACCTACTAAGATCCAGTTATCAAACAAGCAATACTAGACTTTTTGATACATCAATCCATCAATTCTACATGTGGCACATCATAAGAAAGCTTCCTGAGAAAGTCGACCGCACGTTAAATGGTATAAGGATTTCATTGAGTGCATCAAGGGATGCATATGGGCATCAGACTCTCTTGACAAGTTTGAGGAATCTTGAGGGCAGATGTTAGAGGAATTTAATTTAACCGATGACAAGTGGCTACGCCAAGTATATGAGATTCGAGACCTTTGCTTTCTTTAAATGGGACTTCTTAGGGGGGCATCTTGAGGACGATGTTAGGTTTCGAAAGTCGAATTCTATGTTCGGTTCCCTAGCGTGTCCTAATTTTAGTCGAGTGGAATTCTGGGATAGCTTGTGCACACCGTTGGTTCACAATGCCATTATGAGTGAAAAGAAGAAAATGCTTCTTTGACATCCTTTCCAAAACAGGAGGTGTCCTATGAGATAGACAAGCATAACAAGAACATGTATATTCACATGAACTTCTATGTGTTGTAGAGACAGTTATACGTTAGTTGGATGTACCGCCATGTGCAAGATATTACCAATGTAGAGGCTAATTATACCTATGAGACCAAGTACAATTATGACAACAAAATGAGGATATGTTACGTTGTGCATAACGAGCAATCTTTTGAATGCTAGTGCTAATGCCATTTCTTCAACTTGGACGGAATTCCATGTGCTCACATGTTGTTGGTTTTCACATCCATTTTGTAAAGAGAAATTCCGCTAGCATATATTGTTAATAGGTGGACAAAGATGGTAGCAAAAGTGCCTATATATGAGTTTGATAGTGTTTTGATAGATGCTTGAGGGGTAATAACCATGCCACACAAGCTAATATCTGACTCATGATATCAGTTTTACAAGTGTGGATCTGGTTGGGCACTCCACCATAAAGTTGTAGGTGTTGCTGAGTTCCATAATTTTAGTCAAGCATGAACTTCACGACATGGGTGGTGAGTCAACAAGTAACGTAGCAGCAGATCTATATATCTATATCGGATGTGTTATCCTATAACACATTAAGACATATCCAGCTCCGACGTCCGTAACTAAAGAAAGAGGAAAGATGATGAAGATGGGGGTTGAGAGGAATGTTAAGCAGCAATCATACCTGAGGATGTGCCCCTACTGCAATCACATTGCTTCCTATGATAGTAGATATTGTCTGGAGAGGAGACACTAGTGCACTATCTCTAACGTATGTATGCATTCTGTGGTTTTTTTAAACCAATTTCTATTTTTTGATTTATGCATTGGTTTTTTATACATTTTATATGTTTTGTCCATTGTTATCGATTATTGTCCATAAGGCTATTCCTCTTATTTTGTTTTGATGGTTAGAAGTAGTTATTCATGTTAGATAAATAGCCCAAATGTGTTTAGATTTTGTCAACAACAGGGTATCAGTTAGTGATCAATAAGTTTTGTTTTAGTGATCATTAGTGTTGTTTTTGGTGATTAATTGATGGAATTATAAGAAAAGGTTTCTAAGTCATAATATATATGCTTACTTATGGGAGGCGACCCATGATAGGCGACCCTAGAGCTGGAGGCGTCGGCGGCACTGGGGTCGGGGTTGGAGGCGGTACTAGACCAGGGCAAGGCAACAGTTATGGACACCAAGCACAGCACGTGGCGTCGGGTAATGGCGATGTAACTGGAACCCAGGCGAAATCGAGTGAAGAAGTTGACGAACTGAATCAATTGACAAAGAAAATTAAACGGTCATTATGGGAACCGGCAATGGGGACTGAGGAGCATGACGACGTTGAAACTGAAGAGATAGACTTGGGGTCCCCGCGGATGCCTAAGTCATAGCAAGTGGGGATAGGTGTCTCATATCGGGGCACACTGCAGTGCAATAACCCTAACCTGCACTTAGACAATAGGGATAATCTCGTGTGGTGTGCTGGCGACTATGAGGATGTTTCGGAAGATGAGGAGCCACCGAACAATGAGGATCCAATGTGCCCTATAATTTTGTTGATTGCCCAGGAGAAAAGGATGCTCTGGGAGTCGTGGCGTAATGCACTCATAGTGAAACTGTTTCACAAGGGTGTGGGCTATATGCAATTAAAAAAACGTCTCAAAATGAAGTGGGCATTGAGGGGAGACTTTTCTCTTATTGACTTAGGGTTTGACTACTATGTAACTCGATTCGCAAACAGGGAGGATTACGAACATATACTTATGGATAGGCTATGGATGATAGGGGACAACTACTTGGTGATTCGAGAATGGGTTCCTAATTTTGTCCCTGAAGAGGACAAAATAACAAAGCTTATGGCCTGGGTGAGAATCTCTAAACTGGGTGTTGAGTATTTTCATAAGCACTTTCTGCTGAACAAGATCGGCAGAAAGTTGGTCAAGTAGTGAAGCTGGACAATACCACTGCTAATGTGGAAAGAGGACCGTTCACACGGCTATGTGTGGAAATTGACCTCACGAAGCCACTTCTATCTATGTTTAGATTGAATGGATGAATCTGGAAGATACAGTATGAGGGTTTATGGATGATCTGTTTCAGCTGTGGCAAACAAGGTCATAGAGAAGACAATTGTCCACTCAAAATGCCTGCGGAGGAAACGGACGGGATTGGGCAGCAGTAGGACCCATCTCATTCTAATGAAGTGGAGGAGTCAGAGGTCCAGGCTACTTATGGCAACTGGATGATGGTGCAGAAGCCACGACGAAAAAATACGAAGTAGGGACAGGGCACAACTTGGACTAATGTCGTAGGGACAGAAGGAGTTATTCAACACGCAGATGCACCGAGTTGTAGAGGACGTGCATTGCACCAGGAGTTGGATGGCACAAGTCACCTGGACTCAGAAATCATACTAGTTGAGGCAGGCTCTAGATTCCGTACGCTTGCTGATGGGGAACTTGATGACTGTAATGCAATGGAACAGGAGATTCTAGAACCGCCTGTTAATCAGGCTATTGAAACTCAGGACGTAAAAAATCTAGTCCATCAACACCCAGCGCGAGAGCAGGTTACGAATGTCCCTGTGCATCCCGAAGAGGAGCCATTGGTGCCTAGAGCACAGCAGCGGCGGGACGAGGTACCAGAAGACAATTCCAACATGCAATGGGATGCCCCAACCCGTCGACGTCACGAACAGTCTCGAGCACCACTAAGACCTGTCTCAATGGATAGCCTCAACCGCATGAGTGGCCCAGTCTCCTCCCCAAATGTTTTAATAAGCCATGCAGTAGCACCCACGTATAGAAATGGCATAGAGAAAGGGCCCTCAGCTTCCCTTGTTGTTCGAGGCAGCAGCGCGCCTCTACTCCATTGGGGCGCGGGGCTGGTGGCATTCAAGCACGAGAAAGCGGAATCACAACTACGACTAGAAATCCCATCCTCCGGATCAGCCCAATCTTGACCTTTTTTTGTAGGGAAGGGCTCGAATCGAAGCGTTAAGGCTAGCGATAATAGTTGAAGATGAAGGAGATGATGTCTCAATGAAACATACGAATTCCCCAGAACGGGAGTATGAGTAAGCCTATTGGGTACCAAACTATTTTTTATAGGATTCTGAATCGATTGAACATAAATGATTGCCACACCTCTCATTGTGGAGGGGGAGGGCAAGATGTGAAGCTTCTGGTTTCGAATGCTCAGGGAGCTGGGAATAAGCATTTCTTAAATGAACTTAAAGAACACCTTCGATTGCGTAAACCTCACATGGCGGCCCTCTTTGAAACCCTCATTAGTAGGGAGCGAGCAGAAGAGGTCTGCCGGCGGTGCAGTTATGATACATGGCATAGAGTAGAAGCCCAAGGGTTCTAATGGGGCATTTGGTTATCACGGAACTCATATGAAATTGCAGTAGAGATTGTACAGGCAACAGAGCAGTTCATTACAGTCTGGATTAATAGGGGACAGGCCACGCCATGGCTATTCACAACTGTCTATGCAAGTCCACACCAACAAGCTCGAGAATGTTTCTGCGAGGAAATTCAAAGGTTCGGATCTACTGTACAACATCAGTGGCTTCTTGCAGGGGACTTCAATGACACAGTCTCCCTGGAGGAACGAAATCATGGAGGACTGGACATGATCAGGAGATGTGAAAAATTCAAGCATTTGGTTGAAAACAATGGATTCATTGATCTAGGCTTCTCTGGCCTGAATTCACATGGACGAGAGGCCATACTATAGAGACAAGAAAATGTGCTCGGCTGGACAGGGCACTATGTAATACTCAATGGCATACGCATTTCCAAGCGGGGGCGGTGCAACACTTGGTGCAAAGTTATTCGGATCATTCGCCCTTGTTGATTGGTACAAGAGGATTATCGCCAATACCAGAGCGAACTAATCCCTTTTGGTTCCAATTGGCATGGATGTCTCATGATGGATTTGTCCAAGAGGTGCGGTGACACTAGAAAAGAGACACACCTATCATGCCTGCTCTCCATGATTTATCAACAGGCTCAAGTAAATGGAAGAAGGAGACCTTTGGAAATCTTTTTAGATGAAAGCAGAAGCTCTGGGCTCGACTTGAAGGCATTCAAAACTATTTGGGTATGAGAGGTAATAACTATCGACTGAAGCTTGAAACTAAGTTAAAGGCGGAGTTGCGGGAAGTCCTAAATCAATTTGAGTTATTCTGGATGCAAAAGTCTAGAGCAGAATTTATTCGCGACGGGGATAGAAATACTCGATACTTCTACACCAGCACTGTGATTTGGAGACGACATAACTGGATTGAGATGCTTTAGAATGGAGAAGGGGACTGGGTTGCCGATGTGGAAACACTAAAGGGCATGGTTCGGGATCATTTCCAACATTTATTCATGGAGACTGATCCGATAACTACCGGGGAAGTAGTTACATGGGGGCGGTTTCCATAGCTAACTGCGGACCAACTGCAGGCACTTTCAGAACCTTTTACAGCTGCGGACGTCTATAAGGCCCTAAAGGCAATGGCTCCATCAAAAGCCTCGGGCCGGATGGATTTCATGCCTATTTTTTCTAGAAATATGGGGCGCTTGTGGGTTCTTCTATATGTGAGATGGTTGTTGGGATCTTGAGGGGCCGTCCGATGCCTGAGGGACTAAACTATACATTCATCTCTCTTATCCCAAAGGTTAACAATCCACAGATGGTGACACAGTGTAGACCAATTGGTCTCTGTAACGTCGTTTACAAGCTGGTAACTAAGTGCATAGTGCAACGACTAAAGCATGTCCTCCCTACTTTGATCTCACCGCCCAAATCGAGTTTTGTTCCTAGACGTCAAATCGGGGACAATATAATCATTATGTATGAAATTATGCATTTCGTGCGAGCCAGGAAAGGCAGAAGGGGTTGGATGGCCATTAAGCTAGACTTGGAAAAGGCGTACGACAGGCTTAAATGGACGTTCCTTCGCAACACCTTAGAGGAAACGCAACTCCCGCGGGCCTTAGTGGAGGTGAACATAAAATGTGTGTCAACATGCTCAATGAGTATTCTCTGGAATGGAGAACCCACGGAAACCTTCACTCCTACACGAGGGATTCGGCAAGGGGACCCATTGTCGCCTTATCTTTTTGTGGCATGCATGGAGAGGCTATCGCAGCTGATTGAATGTGAGGTCGAGCATAGACGGTGGATCCCATTCCCTACAAGTCATCGCGGACCCAAAACTTAGAATCTACTTTTTGTCGATGATGTCATGTTTTTTGCGGAAGCTACAACGGAACAAGCGTGGGTCATAAAACATTGTTTGACCCGGTTTTGTGAAGCCTCGGGGCAAAAAGTGAGTTGCTTGAAATCCAATGTCTACCTCTCGGCTAACACAGATGCCTCCCTTGTGGAAAATATTTGTACCATCCTCAAGATGCCAAAGACGGATGACTTAGGAAGGTACTTAGCAGTCCCAACTATCCATAAACGGGTTACCAAAGAAACATACCAAGGGGTCAATGAAATAGTTGACAAGAGGTTGGCAGCTTAGAAAAGTAAACGTTTATCGCTAGCGGGACAACTGGCTTTAATTCAGCCGACAATTTGTGCCATTCCTACGTATGTGATGCAGACCGCTCGGATCACTCGGTCGACATGTGATGAAATTGACAGGAAAATTAGAAGATTTTTATGGGGGGCACAGGCTTGGAGAGACATATATACACCTTGTGTCTTGGGCCCCAGTCACACGGCCAGTGAACGCGGGTGGGGTCGGAGGATGCGAAAACTGCATCACTCTTTTTTGGTTTGTTGAAAGACCACATAATTTCTATATCCAAATTATGTAGTGAAGACTACACAATTTGGACACACACAATGGTGAAAATAATCAGAGGAGATGCCCAAAGTGAAAGCACTAGAGGGGAAAAATAGAATTATTATTATTATTAGTTTTTCTACAGGGTAGGAAATCTAGATCATTTTCACTCATATTATGATTTTGTGTTTCTAAAATCAATATATACTCCTTTTCTTATAGTTCTCAACTAAATTTCTATATAAAAAAAAAGTTATCAGCTTAATTACTTCATTAAGAAAAAAAAGGTGATGACCAGTTTGATATAGTTTTAACAAAAAAGGATTTTTTTTTTTTTAAATAATTTGATACAGATAGAAATATATATATATATATATATATATATATATATATATATATATATATATATATGGTTCAAGGTTTAAATCATTGATTAAAAGATTTAGAGTTAATTAAGATTGAAAAAATAAATTCCAAACAATGTATAGATTTCTGAATACAGATTGTCCATTTAATTAGCCATTTAAGTAAAAATTTTTACTTTTTTTACAACTATTATGCGTTTTTGTTTAAAAAAAAATTCAAATTTCTCTGTTATCAAATTATCTTTCTTTCATAGATTGCTTTTTAAAATTAAGCACCCGTGCAGAAGCACGGGCACAAACTAGTATGTATAAAAGACAATAGGTTCTCTAAAGAGAGTTTATGCCAAGACTCTTTAGAGCATTAAGAGGGTAGAATTATGGAGGATCATCTGTCTGAACGATATCAACCAATGGATAATTCAAATCAGGCATTCGCTCTCCTTTCACTATGGAAATTATAGTAATTGTGTTGACAGTTAATCCATACGTTATTTTCCTTCATCAAATTTTGTACAAGATAAACTGGAGACATTACCTTGCGATCACTTGTTAAATGATTTATATATAATTGACATATAAACAAAAAATCTTCCAACGTTTAAAATTCCATATATATATATATATATATATATATATATATATCTATATATATATATATATATATTATATATATATATATATATCCAACCAATAGTCTCAGACTTTCACCTGGAGCGGGCGTGGAGAAATTAGATAATCAATTAGCTTGACTCAAAACAATAGACTAAAGAGTATTTTCAAATGAAAATTGAAATTTAACTAGAATGTATTGGCATATACAAATTTACGAACTTAGGAAAAAAGCAGAGATGTTTTTTTTGATTGGGGGGGGGGGGATTGAAAAGCCAGTTCATTTAAGGGCTTGTATTTTATGAAACAGTTAAAAAACTCAATACTAATTTAGTAAAATTTAAATTCAAACCTCCTTATATGAACAAAAAAATTCCAAATCTCCTTATTGAAAGCTGGGTCAATTTCCATTAGGCCACTCATTCCATGTCTCTGCTGCATAGAGAAAAAGGAGAACAAAGCAGGTCACTTATTTTTAAATAATCAAAATTAAAAAGAATAATTTGATACGATAATTTATTGTAAGATGATTTTGTAAAATAAAATAATTTTCAAACCACTTCTCCCTTAAAAATAGTTGCAAATCTACTATCTTAGTTTTTCAAAATAATCTCCTACGAAGTATTATCAAACTACTTTATTTTTAGAACTAATTCTAACCTACTTTTTGTGATTTTACAAAAATTAATACTCTCCGACCACATTGATATTATTTTTTAACTATTATGTTGCCAAATTATCAGTAGTCCACTTAAAAACTTCAAGCCTTGGGTTATGTATTTTTCTAATAGAAAAACAACATTCCTATATTTTTAAAAATTTTTAAAATTTTGTTATTCTTCATTTCTCAATGTATCAAGAAAAGCTCTCTTCAATAAAATTAACTCTTTCAATAAGAAGTTATATGTGTGACACATAAAAATTTATTGACATCCTGGAAGCTAATCATGTTGGATTTTTTTTTCACCCTACAAGCATGAGTGACTGAGAGATCAAGGAATATGAAGAAAATAATGAATTGTTTCAATATACCTTTGTATGCATCGTAACTAGTGAAAGTACAAGTAATGCCCGCACAACGTGAGGTAGCACTAATAATCCACTACTTGAGTTATCTATTAAAGAGCATACTGCTTAGCAACAAGAGCAATTATGCAAAGAACTTTACTTTGATATTCCTCTAAAAGTTTAGGACAAAGATAAGACTTTTGCAAAAATCACTTTATTAAATCCCAATACCATTATCTGAGTCAAACAAATGATATATACACACACCAGGATATCCAATAATTTCATAAACAAATTGAAGAACTTCTGGATAAAGGATTAATCAGGAATAGTAAGAGCCTTCACACCAGTCCTGCTTTTTATAGTAAGAAATCATGTTGAGGAAAAAACATTCATTTTCAATAGAATGGTGATAATTATAAAAAGCTTAATGATAATACTTTTTTGATGGTTATTATATTCCTAATAAAACAGTCCTTTTCAATAGAATTCAGGGAACCTCTTGGTTCTCAAAAGTGGATTACAAAAGTGGATACTGACAAATTAAAATGGTTAAGGAAAGCATCCCTTTAACATTTTTTAGTGCGCCTTAAGGACATTGTGTATAATAATGTCATTTGGTCTTAAAAATGCACCTCAAATATTCCAAAGAAGAATGGATAATATCTCCAAAGATTTTAGTCATTGTTGCTTAGTCTACATTGGGGATATCTTTGTCTTCAACACCATAGAACAATGTAAAGATGATGTCCTTACTGTCACTTAAAGATGTATTGATCATGGGATTATCCTCAGTAAGAACAAATGCATTTATGCTGACTAGGAAATTGAGGTTTCAGGTCCAGAGTTAAAAGCTGGATAAATCATCCTGCAAAAGCATATTCTAGTAAAAATAGAAAATTTCCTTGAAAAGGTTGAAGATATGATGCAATTAGAAGGTTTCTTGGATGCCTTACACATGCTTTAGATTTCATTATAGATCTAGCTAAGTTAAGAAAACCATTGCGGTAAAAATCAAGAAGGAAGTAAGTTGGACAAGGACTGTTAATGATTCAAAGATTGGTTAGAACTTTAAGAAGATGTGTAAAAATCTTCCTGTTCTTAATTTACCTAACGAAGGGATGAGTTAATTTTGGAGACAAATGTAAGCAATGAGCACTGGAGTACGACACTCAAAATCAAAGAACGAGAAAAACTCTGTAAATATTGTAGTGGAAGTTTTAATAAAGCAGAATGTAACTATTCCACAATGAAAGAAGAAATCCTCATAGTCATAAGGGGAATTGAAAAGTTCTTAGTCTTTTTAGCCTAAAAACCTTTTCTGATTCGAACTGATTGTAAAGGAATATTTGGTTTTGTGAAAAAGAATTTATCAAATATGGAAGTGCAAAGGCGACTCCTATGTTGGCAATTATGATTTAACCAGCTGTCTTTCTCTATTGAACATATACAGGGATCAAATAACTATCTGGCAGATAGTTTAACTCGAAAACTTATAAATGATGATCATCAAAGCTGAACTCCAGCCAGAAAAGGAGGAAACCAAAATGAAATGACATTACTGCTAAAACGTGTTTCCGCTTTTACTAGAATCAAAATGAAATGCCATTATTGCTGGAACGGGTTTCTCCTTCCATACAAAAAATAGGTCACGTTTTGGTTTGCTATCTTCTGCCTACTTAATAGCCTAATGATTTCACCTTTTAGAATTGCAAATTAATTACCTAAGGTGTCTGTATGATATTCAAGAGAAAATAAGTGCCCATGTCCAAGTAAAATGGTTCAATGAGTAGTATGCAGCCTACATTGACTATTATTATAATTATTCCTATGATATATGGGGGTCATGGAGTGCTACAATCTACTATCTTGAGAGATCTGGAGTAGTGGTGTTAGTTTCCTAGCCAGCAAGTCACCTCATTATTAAAGCCCAGGAATACAGAATAGTAGTTTACCTTATGGAAATCTCGAACTTGCAGTTCCCATTTTTCTCAATATTAAGTTTCAACAGTGCATTTTCAAAAGAACCCATTGGATTCTCACATCTTCTGATTATCCAACAAAAATTCCATACAACAGATGTCTATGCGTCAAGGAACATTGTGCACTGATTGAGTATGAGAATGGAAAGGCTAAACCGGCCCATTATTTGGTTCAACTAGTTAATTTAGACAATCCTAGATATCAACAACAAGAATGGTTTTCAGAATGACGTGAGATAGTTAGTGATCCTGCTTTAGCAAGATCCATCAATTTTTAGAATATTTACCATCAAATGTGGACATTGATCGGGCAAGGGGCAATGTTAATGCACTACGAAAATACGACTTTTGCCTATCATAATAAGTTCAGCAAATATATAAAGGCAGAAGGAGCTGTTTCAGAAGACGCCATTCATTATCTCTTTCATGTTGGAGATGGAAAATTCTTATCAGAAAAAGAAAAGAAATATCATCATAAATTATTTGAAAAAGGAGATCTAGAGCATCCTCAACTTAATAAAGATTTTGATGATTATTTGGATAATGATGGACTGGAGGATATTATTGGAGATGAAGGCATGCAGAATCTCAATATGGATGACTAGTCTGGCCAACACTAAAAGGCATTGAAAAGTGGTTGCTCCACTATTGTAGTATTTTGTCAAGCATCTAGTCAGCAAAATAATGTTGTCTAATGTAGCCATGTCAAGATAGTCGTAGTCATGTGAAAATATTAGTAGGTGTGCTGTAGCCATTAGGGCATCCTATGTAACCCATCCCCTTTATAAATAGAGAGGTTAAGTGATGAGAAGAACATGGTCATTTGAGCATATTTGAGCAAAAAGAAGTCGAGATCATCTATTTGTCTATGAGTCGGCATCTCTAATGATCTTAGTTGTTTAAGTCCCTCTTCAAATTTCATTGTAATATTTCCACTTTTAAAACTTTCAAAAAAAGAAGTTTCCTATTAGGTAACATTATTGAGCCTTATCTCTTAAATATTATAATTTTTTATTAAAGTTTTACTATCCTTAAAAAGATGGAAAACTCAATTAGTGACTATGGCTTAAGGTAGAAAACGAAACGGATCTATGCTGTGTCTGATCTAAGAAAGGTGTGGTTGATATTTGATATTACTAATGTCTATAAATTGGAAGTTATAGGAATGCCAAGGTCCAATATCGACTAAGTTTAGGTAATAGTCGATATTGTCTGATTAATCTATAATTATTTTACTGAGCATGGTGGACCTCTAATCACAAAAAACATAATATTTACAATACAATTAGAAGATTGTGATAACTAGTACTAGTAAAGTCATTACAAGAAGTTTAAACGTTAATATATGCTTAGTTTTACGAAAAAGCTCAAAACATTGAGTATTTGAGTTTGAACCCCATGTGGATCAAAAGTATAAATTTCATAAAGTTCTAGGGCATAAAAACAAATATTTTGCTTCTAGAATCAGCTAACACAAAGAATTCTACTCTGAAAATCATTTACGCTAAACTAAGTAGTCCTAGAAATATTTTACTGAAAACATGCAACCAATAAACCATTACACCAAAACACAAGGGGCCGAAAAGCAATTTATTGAAACAAACACCCGACCACAAAGATTTTGCTCGTCCTAAAGCAAAATAAAACAATAATACAAAAAACTAACCCACTTTTGTGGGAATTACAATTGAACATAGCGTATGCAAGAGGCCCTATAAACCTCTTGGTTCCCATAGACAAAACCCTCAACGTGCGCACGCGCGTACACGCACATATATCAATATATCTATAGCTATCTATCTATCTATCTATCTATCTATATACACACACACACACACACACACACACACACACACACACATATATATATATATATATATACATACATACATATACATATATTATAT
>JAKOGI010002522.1:0-103458 GCA_029747015.1 Carnegiea gigantea
TATTCCCAGCATTAATCCTTGCAACTACCTCAACTTCAACAGAGCATAACTTCCAGAATACTCGGCCAAATCACGCGTTCTTGGCTTGTTAGAAAGCCCTGGAAGTCTATTTTCCAGAATGGGCTCAATTGCTCAATTTGGATAAGCGGTTTGAAAGTTATGGCCCAAACAATGCACCTATCTCAGACTGGACTGGATCAGCACAACGTATCTTTGAGTGATATTTTGCCAAATCAAATGATGTCCAAATTAAATAAAATTGGGCTTATTTTAAAGCTGACATCTTAAGCTTCAAAAGCACATGGGCCCTCAAGTTGTGGGTCCACTTGAGCTTGTCCAAAAATGGTCACAAAAATCAGGTTCCGCAGGGATGAATTCGGCACCAAATTTCTAGCAAAGTTTAACCTCTTTTTGACCTCTCCATAGTGTCGCGAGTCTTTGAACTCACTTAAGAAGACCAACTAGGCACATTTCCATGCATGATCTTCTTTGACCCTTTTCTTCTTTGAAATTGGAGTTGAATAAAAATGATGCATATGGAAATATGCATCATACTCCCCGGGTTGTTTTGAGTTTGTCCTCAAACTCAAAGGGGTGGCAAGCCTCTCAAGAAAGGGGTCGCGCTTACAATATGGGAGCTTTTGGGGAAGGAGGTCACAGGGCATCACCTCTAGAGAGATATAGAAGAGGGTGAGAGGAGGATGATAAAATGGGTCATACCTGGTGAGGAGAAGAGGCGGAAGTGGGAAATCTTCTTTGGGGGCAAGGGTTTGGGCAGGATGAATGAGGGTTAAGGCTTGTCGGTCCTTTTGTGGCTTGGGGCTTTGGCACGATGGAATAGGGGTCAAGGTGATTTTCTTCTCATCCTTAATAAAGGAGTAGATGTTGAGGCGCCCATGATGAATTACATGGCGATCAAACATCCATGGTCTACCCAATAATATATGGCTTGCATCCGTAGGAAGAATGTCACACAATATCTCATCCTTATACTGGTCTCCAATAGAAAGAGAAATGAGGCATTGATGAGAAATGTATATACCTTTGCCTTGATTTAGCCATTGGATGCTATAAGGCTTAGGATGGGGTGTAGTCTCAAGTTTGAGCTTGTCCACCATGGTTTGGGATGCAACATTTGTACAACTACCTCCATCGATGATGAGGGTACAAACTTTCCCTTGAATAGTGCACCTTGTGTGGAAAATCGCCTCTCTTTGCTCCAAGCCTTCTTGAGTAGCAGATCCGCTCAATGCTCGCCTAATGACAAGCAACTCACCTTCATCGGGGCCTATGTTAACCTCTTCTTCTTTTTCCTCCAAACTTTCCTCTTCTTCATGGTCATGCCCCTCAAAAGAAGCTTGGTACTCAGCCAGGGAAACAATCTTCTTGTTAGGACACTCAGATGCAAAATGTCCCATACCTTGACAATGGAAACAACGAACCTGGTCTTTTGGCCGTGAGGGCACTTTTGTGCGAGGTGGAGGGGTGATGGGAGGGACACTTTTGGCGGGTGAGGGGGTTTGAATTTGTGGGGGAAAGTAAGGTGATTCTTGAGAAAAAGGATGGGAAGGAGTCTTGGAAAAGATGCTCTTTTCCTTAGATTTCTTTTGTTGCTCTCCTTATAGGCTAGAGAACTCAAGTCATCTAGGGATGAGTAAGGTTGCAACTCAATTACATGAGCAATGGACTCATCAAGACCGGTCAAGTATCTTACCAAGGTTTGTGAGTCGTCTTCTCTCAAATCGCATTTGAGTAGGAGTTGTTCAAACTCCCGAGTGTATTCTTCCACACTCTTGGATCCTTACTTGAGTCGATGGAGCTTGAGATAATTGTCTTGCACATAGTGAGAGGGAAGAAACTTGGCCTTGAGTTTTTCTTTCATTTTGGCCCAAGTTCTGATTTTCCCTTTCCCGTTTCTTGCTCTTTTCGCTCCAAGGTTAGCCCACCAGATTGAAGCATATTTTCTGAGTTTAAGGGCTACAAGCTTTACCTTCTTATCTTCCGGGATGTCCTCATATTCAAAGATCCTCTCAATGGTGTGCAACCAATCGAGAAATAAGTCCGGATCAAGTGGCCTTCAAATTCGGGGATGTCAATTCGGACACCACCAATATTTCCTCCTTGCCTTCGTCTCCTTGGGGGTTCCTCATCACTTGAATTGGCATGGGAGTGATGGACTTCCTCTTCAGATTCAACCACCGGTTCATGAGGATGAGAGGGAGTGGGGCTATGAACCCACCTTCTTTTCTCCTCCAAAAGTTGCCCAAGTTGAGTTCGAAGATAAGTGAGTTGTGCTTCTAACTCTTCCACACGTGCTTGGTCGCTTCTTGTGGACTTTGTAGACATGTTGGAGATGCGTTGAAGGAAGAATATGCAGCAGGGAAAGTGGCACGGTCGTGCAAGGGGGGCACGGTCAGGCCGTGCTATGCTTCGGCTGAAGAAAATGCAGAAAAGTAGAGTGGCACGGTCGTGCTTGGCGGCACGGGGGCACCGTGCTCCGTCTCGACTTGAAGATTCCTGGAAAAAGAATATGGCACGGTCGTGTGTTGTGGCACGGGGGCACCGTGCTGCTTCTCTGGTCTTCAAGACTTCGGATTGCCGGTTTGTGCCTCTTTTTTTTTTTTGTATTTTGGCTTTTTGGGATGTGTTTGGGTATGATGTGGGTCACTTAAAAGCCTTGGCTCTGATACCAATTGATGTATATGTGGGGGGGCAAGTGAACCAAATCAACTCCAACTCAAATAAGCCAAATTGGAAAAAGAAATGAAAGATGGATGAGATGGATGAAGAACTTCACTACACAAGAAAAAGGGATAGAACAAGATCTTATAATTGAGATAATCCTTCACGGAGCCACTCAATGACTTGATCTTGGGCTAATTCTCTTGTCTTACCAAGGAATCACTCCAATTGGAAAAGATAGAGAACCTAGAACACCACTTGAATTAGCCAAATTCAAGATATAGAACTAGGAATTTTTGAGACACAAATGAGAATCACTCTCAAAGGTGCTTGTATTACTTTGGAAATCTCTTACAATGCTGAATGATTAGCTTCACATGCCCCTCCCCTTTTATAGACTCAGCAAAAGACAATCAAAAGACTCAAATAACTCCTAACAATTAAAACTAGCTAATGAAAAGTCTAAGAAAAATGAAAAGACACATCATAAAAGGGGGTGGGGGAGGTTACAAGGAATATTCTAGGATTTTTGCAGCTGATTACATCAATCTAGAAGCATCTAAAACGTGCACAATATCAGCCACACAAATATATGTAACCTAAGACTCTTCATATTCCCAGCATTAATCCTTGCAACTGCCTCAACTTCAACAGAGCATAACTTCCAGAATACTCGGCCAAATCACGCGTTCTTGGGCTTGTTAGAAAGCCCTGGGGCTCATTTGCTCAATTTGGATAAGCGGTTTGAAAGTTATGGCCCAAACAATGCACCTATCTCAGACTGGACTGGATCAGCACAACGTATCTTTGAGTGATATTTTGCCCAATCAAATGATGTCCAAATTAAATAAAATTGGGCTTATTTTAAAGCTGACATCTTAAGCTTCAAAAGCACATGGGCCCTCAAGTTGTGGGTCCACTTGAGCTTGTCCAAAAATGGTCACAAAAATCGGGTTCCGCAGGGATGAATTCGGCACCAAATTTCTAGCAAAGTTTAACCTCTTTTTGACCTCTCCATAGTGTCGCGAGTCTTTGAACTCACTTAAGAAGACCAAATAGGCACATTTCCATGCATGATCTTCTTTGACCCTTTTCTTCTTTGAAATTGGAGTTGAATAAAAATGATGCATATGGAAATATGCATCACCATGCTTAGCCACTTGCAAGAGTCATTATGGGAAGTACCAAGCTGCCAAGGAAGCTTCCATTCACCCCAAGATCGACACATCATCCTCAAGATTAGCATTGAAGAGGTGTCAAGTGGAGGATGCATCTATCCTTTTTTGCTTTGATTTGATCTTTGCATTTTTGCCTAGTTTAGCTTATAGTGCAACCTAGGGCCTATGATTTGTACTTGAAACTTTTGTATTAATACCCCCACAAGCCCTTGGCCGGCCACTATCAAGCAATTGCATGAAATGAAGTTGAGCTTTGCTCCTTTGAATCCTCAAACTCTCTTCTAGCTTATCTCATCTCTTGGCCAAGTTGAGTGGTGATCTAGTAAGAGTCTTAACTTCCTTCTTGGTGGTGTTTCTGTATCCAAGAGGTTGTTAAGGGCCCTAACATCAAACCTTGGTGGTGTTTCTGTATCCAAGGTAGGTGTTAGTTCCGGTTCTAACATCCCCAACTCAAGGTGAGTTTGTGAATTCAAAGTTGCCTTGTTGCTACCATCCATTGCATTCATTCCACCCCCTTTCCCATCCTCTTGGTTTCCCCCTTGAGGATACACCATATTTGGTATCAGAGTTAAGGCTTCCCTAGGCTTAAGCTTGCTGCCCAACACCCTTCCAAACACCCCAAACACATTCCCCCTCAAAAAATACCAAACCGTGCTTCACGGTTTTTCACCAGCCAGAAACTCGGCACGGTCTCGGTCACCCCGTGCCAAAGAGCACGACCGTGCCACCCTCACATTGTAACGCTTTCTTTTCCACCCACAACCAGTACATCAGCACGGTCACCCCGTGCCACTACGCACGACCGTGCCACCTCTTCCCAGCCACACCCCAAACTTCGTCACGTCCAGACCCTGAGCACGGTGATGGGGACCATCATGACCAAACTCCAAATGCACAACCAGCAACTCCACACACCCCCTCAAGCCCCAAGGAAGTCAAGGACATCCATGCCTTGGTCAAGGAAGTCATAGAGCACTCGGACAGCACATGGGCAGATTCAACCGAAAATTGGCCCGGTTTTGTGCATCTTTTGGGACTTGAAGGTGAGGGGATGAATGACTGCCTTGCCCCCTCTCTTTAAGTTTAAGATGTTAGGAATCCAATAAAACAAGTTGCAAAGGATTTGGAGGTCGTTTGGTTAGTCAATCAGCAAGATCTTTCCAAGTGCGCAGGCTGGGCGCCAAAACAGCAGCATCCGAATTAAAGGGGAAATTGGCCCATCAACTTAAGTCCACTCTTTCTGAAATTTTGCAGCATGAAAGGGGACATAAATATTTATCAAGTCAAGGGTTCAAATCCCATCCAAAGCACCCCCTTGTGTTGGTTTTACCTAGCCAAAAGGACAAGCAAAACACCCCTTTAACCGGTTTCTTCCTAGCCGGTACAAGTGGGCTGATTTCTTGGGTTTTGCTTCATCCACTTGCTGAGTTGATTGTTTTGCTGCATTTTAGGACCTTTGTAAGCTTGACACATCATTTGGGAGGCATCATGACCCCTAATGAAGTAGATTAAGCTAGTGGTGAGGTGTTAAGCTAGATGAGTGATGGATGTAATGTGTTTCCCTCTCCCAAATGTACTTGGCCTTGTTTTTGCTGCATGGGAAGGGGGGGGAAACTCGGCCATCCTTGCTTAAAACCAGATGGCCCCTCATTTTGGAACACAACTTGAATGAAATGCATTTGTGAGTTCTCAAACTCTCTCCACAAAATTCCTAGTGTTATATCTTGAGTTTGGCAACTCAAGTGGGTCTCTAGGTCTCTTTCTCTCAACTAGAAGGTGATTAAATTCTGTAACTAGTTGATACAAAGAGATTGCCCAAGTGTTCTCCAAGGGTGGCTCCTAGGATTATCCCTTGAAAGGTCACTTGACTATCCAAACCCTTGATTTTCCTACTCCATTGTTGTTCTTCCTTCTTCTTGCCTTAAATTCCACTTTGAGGTTAAGTTGTGAGTGGTTCCTTCTCCTTACAACCTTCCATCAAATTGGTATCAGAGCTTAGGCTATCTTTCTTGGCCAAGCTTCCTTGCCCAAACACATCCCAAACACCAAGCTCACAAAACAGCCCAAAACACAACCCCCACAAAAACTCAGCCGTGCCCAACCAGAAAGTTGGCACGGGCACACCGTGCCATATACGCACGACCGTGCCACAATTTCAGTCCAGACACCCATTGCCAGCAACTCAGCACGGTCAGGCCGTGCCCCCTAACACGACCGTGCTAACCTCGCCCCGTCCCAAAACACTCTTTCTCCCTTCCAAAGCCAAAATGTCTTCTAGCCTCACACCCGAACAAGTGGCCGAGCAAGCCCTGAGGGAGAAAGCCGAGGTAGAAGCTCAACTAAAGTATCTCCAAAAGCAACTAGGGCAACTTATAGAAGAGAAGAGGAGAGGTTTATGGAGTTCAAGGAGTCCAAGCAAGCATCAAGACTCGGATGACTCCGAGGGAAGCAACCCCATTAGTGACTCAAGTGAAGGGGAGCTTGCACCAAGGTCCCAACGACATCAAAGGTCAAGGGGACGAAGCTTTGGAGACTTTAAAGTCGACATTCCGGAGTTCGAAGGACAACTAGACCCGGACATCTTCCTTGATTGGCTTCAAACGGTGGAAAGGGTATTTGAATACAAGGACATTCCGGAAGGCAAAAAGGTAAAGCTAGTAGCCTTGAAACTTCGTAAGTATGCTTCCATATGGTGGTCTAATGTTGTGTCCAAGAGGGTGAGAAAGGGGAAGAGTAAGATAAAGACTTGAGAGCAAATGAAATCCAAACTTAAGGCCAAATTCTTACCCCCACACTATCTTCAAGACAATTTCCTTAAACTCCACCACCTCCGACAAGGTTCAAAGAGTGTAGAGGAGTACACTAGGGACTTTGAACAACTTCTTCTAAAGTGTGATTTGAGGGAAGATGATTCCCAAACCTTGATTCGTTACTTGAATGGGCTTGATGAACAAATTGCTCATGTAGTGGAGTTACACCCCTACACCTCCCTTGATGAGTTGAGTACTTTAGCTCACAAGGTAGAAAAACAAAAGAAGCTCAAAGGCAAGAACCCCATCTCTAAGCCTACCCCACGGCCTTATGGCTTTCAAAAGCCCCCATTCACTCCTCAAAAATCTTATCCACCCCCAAACACCGAAATCCCCTCAAACAGCCCCCCCACAAACTCCATCCAAGCCACCACCAAAACCCCCTAGCAAGGTTCGATGCTTTCGTTGTCAAGGTCTTGGACATTACGCTTCCGAATGTCCAAACAAGAGAATGGTATCTCTAGCCGAATATCAAGAGTCTTAGAGGAGCTAGAGGTTGAGGAAGAGAAGAATGGAGAAGAAAAGGAGGTGTACATGGCTGAAATGTTGGAAGAGGTAGAAGAGGGCCCGGATGAAGGGGAACTACTAGTGATTAGAAGGGCTCTAAGTGGGATTGCTACTCAAGACAACATGGAGCAAAGGGAGAGCATCTTCCATACAAGGTGCACCGTGAGTGGCAAGGTGTGTTCTCTCATCATCGATGGGGGAAGTTGTGCTAATGTGACCTCAAAAACCATGGTGGACAAACTCAAGATTCCGGTCACACCTCACCCAAATCCTTACACCATTCAATGGCTCAACCAAGGTAAGGGTTTGTAAATTACTACTCGATGTTTGCTTGCTTTTTCCATTGGAAAGTCATATAAAGATGAGATATGGTATGACATAGTGCCAATGGATGCTTGCCATGTTCTTTTGGGCCGACCATGGCTCTTTGATAGAAGGGTGATGCATGATGGCAGAAAGAATACCTACACCTTCACAAAAGACAACAAGAAAATCACCCTCACCCCCCTCAAGCCTAGCCCACAAAAGAACCCTCAAGACAATCCCAAGTTGGATGTCTTTCTCACCACCTTACTCCACTCTCAACTCCATGAGTTCGAAGACTTTAAGGAGTGGATCCTCTTAGGCCAAGAACCGGCCAAGGTAAAGGAATCTCCCCATCCTTTACTTACCTCACTCCTACAAGCCTTTGCCCACGTCTTCCCACAAGAAATACCTCATGGCCTACCCCCCAAAAGATCCATCCAACATAAAATCGACCTCTTCCCGGGTGCCACCCTCCCAAATAGACCGGCCTACCGCATGAACCCTCAAGAGACACAAGAGGTTCAAAGACAAGTGGATGAACTCCTAGCCAAGGGCTTGATCCGTGAGAGCTTGAGTCCATGTGCCGTCCCGGCCCTACTTGTGCCCAAGAAAGATGGGAGCATGAGAATGTGTGTTGATAGTAGAGCTATCAACAAGATCACCATCAAATACCGGTACCCTATCCCAAGGTTGGAGGATTTGCTAGATGAGCTTCATGGGGCCACTATATTCTCAAAGATTGATCTAAGAAGTGGCTATTATCAAATACGAATCTTTGAAGGGGATGAATGGAAGACGGCTTTTAAAACCAAGGGTGGCCTATATGAGTGGCTTGTCATGCCCTTTGGTTTGACTAATGCACCTAGCACATTCATGAGGTTAATGAACCAAGTTCTTAAGCCATTCCTTGGGAGATATGTCGTCGTGTATTTTGACGACATTTTGGTGTATAGTCGTGGAGAAGAAGAGCACTCCAAGCACTTGCATGATGTTTTAAGTGTCTTGGCACAAGAGCAACTTTATGGCAACCTAGAGAAGTGCCACTTCTTCACTCCTCAAGTGAAGTTCTTGGGGTATGTGGTGTCGGCCAAAGGCATCCAAGTGGATGAAGAGAAGATCAAGGCCATCCGTGAGTGGCCTACCCCCATGTCAATCCAACAAGTCCGAAGTTTCTATGGTTTGGCTTCCTTTTATAGGATGTTTGTGAGCAATTTTAGCTCAATTATGGCACCCATGACCGAGATCCTTAAGGCCAAACACTTTGAGTGGAATGAGAAGGCCCAACATGCCTTTGAAGAAATCAAGGAGAGGCTTACTAGTGCACCCATCCTTGCACTACCTAGCTTTTCCAAAGTTTTTGAGGTAGAATGTGATGCGTCCGGTGTTGGCATTGAGGCCGTGTTGTCACAAGAGAAGAGGCCCATTGCTTATTTTAGTGAGAAGCTCAGTGACGCCAAAAGGAAGTATTCTACATATGACAAGGAGTTCTATGCCTTAGTGAGGGCATTGGAACATTGGCGGCATTACTTGGGGGGAGGCGAGTTCATCCTCCATACGGATCATCAAGCCTTGAAGTTCATCCAAGGACAACATAAGCTCAATCCACGGCATGCCAAGTGGGTAGAGTTCTTACAATCCTTTCACTTTGTGATCCACCACAAATCCGGCCAAATGAACAAAGGGGCCGATGCATTGTCAAGGAGATACCTCTTGCTCTCTGCTCTTGAATCCAAGGTACTTGGGTTTGAGTGCATCAAGGCTATGTATACCCAAGATGAAGATTTCAAGACCATTCTTGAAAAGTGTTCTAGCCATGCCCACGGTCCTTTCCACCTAGAGGACGGATTCCTCTTCAAGGGAAACCGACTTTGCATTCCTAAATGTGGGTTTAGAGAGCTTTTGATCCAAGAACTCCATGGAGGAGCCCTAGCCGGCCATTTTGGAATTGAGAAGACATGCTCTATGCTCAAGGAGCATTACTTTTGGCCCAAAATGTCAAGAGATGTGGAGCACTTCATCAAAAGATGCTCTACTTGCCAACTTGCTAAGGATCACATACGGCCTCAAGGTCTTTACACCCCATTGTCGGTTCCCCAAGGGCCTTGGGAAGATGTTAGCTTGGACTTCATCACGGGGTTACCAAGGACTCAAAGGCACAAAGACTCTATCATGGTAGTGGTTGATAGATTCTCCAAGATGGCCCACTTTATAGCATGTCACACCACCTTTGATGCTTCACAAGTGGCCAATCTTTACTTCAAAGAGATTGTGCGGTTACGTGGAATACCAAGGAGTATGGTGTCCGATCGTGACACTAAGTTCTTGAGTCATTTTTGGCTCACATTATGGAGAAAGCTTGGTACTCACCTCAAATTCAGCACCTCATGCCATCCCCAAACGGACGGCCAAACCGAGGTGACAAACCACACCTTGGGCACATTACTTCGGGTCTTAGTGAAGAAGAACATTAAAAGTTGGGATGAACTACTTTGCCATGCGGAGTTTGCATTCAACCGAGCCCCAAGCAAGGCCACGAGTCTCTCAACCTTCCAAGTTGTGTATGGCAACAACCCACGGACTCTCCTTGATCTTGTTCCTATTCCTAATCCCACTAAATTTAGTTGGGAAGCCGAGAAGAGAGCAAAGGAGGTCCAAGAGCTTCATGCTAAGGTGAGAGAAAGGATTGAAAAGTTCAATGAGCAAGCTAAGTTCTATGCCAACATGAAGAGGAGAGAAGCTCATTTTCAACCTGGGGACCTAGTATGGGTCCATTTAAGGAAAGAAAGATTCCCAAGCAAGCGGAAATCCAAGCTATTACCAAGATCGGATGGGCCATTTGAAGTCCTTGAGAAAATTGGCCCAAACGCATACAAGATAGACCTCCCTGGAGACTATGGGGTGTCCGCCACTTTCAATGTGGCTGATTTAAGCCCATACTATGATGAAGAAGAAGAATTACCGAGTTTGAGGTCAAACTCCATTCAAGCTGGGGGGAATGATGGGGACCATCATGACCAAACTCCAAATGCACAACCAGCACCTCCACACACCCCCTCAAGCCCCAAGGAAGTCAAGAATATCCATGCCTTGGTCAAAGAAGTCATAAAGCACTCGGACAGTACATGGGCAGATTCAACCGGAAATTGGCCCGGTTTTGTGCATCTTTTGGGACTTGAAGGTGAGGGGATGAATGACTGCCTTGCCCCCTCTCTTTAAGTTTAAGATGTTAGGAATCCAATAAAACAAGTTGCAAAGGATTTGAAGGTCGTTTGGTTAGTCAATCAGCAAGATCTTTCCAAGTGCGCAGGCTGGGCGCCAAAACAGCAGCATCCGAATTAAAGGGGAAATTGGCCCACCAACTTAAGTCCACTCTTTCTGAAATTTTGCAGCATGAAAGGGGACATAAATATTTATCAAGTCAAGGGTTCAAATCCCATCCAAAGCACCCCCTTGTGTTGGTTTTACCCAGCCAAAAGGACACACAAAACACCCCTTTAATCGGTTTCTTCCTAGCCAGTACAAGTGGGCTGATTTCTTCGGTGTTGCTTCATCCACTTGCTGAGTTGATTGTTTTTGCTGCATTTTAGGACCTTTGTAAGCTTGACACATCATTTGGGAGGCATCATGACCCCTAATGAAGTAGATTAAGCTAGTGGTGAGGTGTTAAGCTAGATGAGTGATGGATGTAATGTGTTTCCCTCTCCCAAATGTACTTCGCTTGGTTTTGCTGCATGGGAAGGGGGGGAAACTCGGCCATCCTTGCTTAAAACCAGATGGCCCCTCATTTTGTACACAACTTGAATGAAATGCATTTGTGAGTTCTCAAACTCTCTCCACAAAAACTCCTAGTGTTATATCTTGAGTTTGGCAACTCAAGTGGGTCTCTAGGTCTCTTTCTCTCAACTAGAAGGTGATTAAATTCTGTAACTAGTTGATACAAAGAGATTGCCCAAGTGTTCTCCAAGGGTGGCTCCTCGGATTATCCCTTGAAGGTCACTTGACTATCCAAACCCTTGATTTTCTACTCCATTGTTGTTCTTCCTCCTTCTTGCCTTAAATTCCACTTTGAGGTTAAGTTGTGAGTTGGTTCCTTCTCCTTACAACCTTCCATCACACGGTCACACCGTGCCACGAAGCACGCCCGTGCCAATTCCTGTCCGTGAGGTTCCATCTTATTTCAACATGAGCACTGCTAGCATGACAATGGAGGAAAAGTTTGAGGCTCTCATGAGGAATTATGAGGCCTTGAGGCTACAAAATGAAGAGATCAAAGGTCAGAACGAGTATTTGAGGCGACAACTTGGAGACTCCTTGAAGCAAAAGCGTAAGGAGATAAGGAGTTCCCGGTCTTCTAACTCTTCCGACTCCGAGCCAGAAGCAAGAGAAGCCCCACACTTGAGTTCATCAAGTGAGGAGGAGGCTTATGAAAGATCGAAAAGAGGAAGGCGAACAACCTCTCACCAAGGAGACATCCGAGTGGAAATTCCGGAGTTTGAAGGGAAGCTAGACCCCGATGAGTTCCTAGAATGGTTGCAAACTGTCGAGAGGATCTTCGACCACAAAGAGATTTCCGAGGCAAATAAGGTAAAACTTGTTACCCTTAGACTTCATAAATATGCTTCTCTTTGGTGGTCCAACCTTTGTGCTAAGAGAGTTAGGCAAGGGAAGGGAAAGATTAGGACATGGGAGAAAATGAAAGCCAAACTCAAAGCCCGTTTCCTACCCCCGTCCTACCTACAAGATAATTACTCTCAACTTCACAATCTTACCCAAGGAAACTTGAGTGTTGAGGAGTACACTAGGGAATTTGAGAAGTTGTTGATCAAGTGTGACTTGAGGGAGCCCGAAGAGCAAACCATAGTGAGATATTTGGGTGGTTTAGATCCTAGATATGTTCATGTGGTAGAGTTGCAACAATACACCACTTTTGATGAAGTGTGTGTATTAGCCCACAAAGTTGAACAACAAAGGAAATCCAAGCTCTACAAAAGAGAACCTCCCAAACCCTTTCCTAAGAGCCAACCTTTCAACAAGGGGAGCTCTTACCCACCTCCCAAACCCACGGTTACTACACCCTCACCTCCACAAAAGAACCAAGCTCCACAAAAAAGTCCACCACCCCAAAACCGTCCCAACCCTAAGCGAAATGACCAAAGGAGATGTTTCAAATGTCAAGGTCTTGGGCACATTGCTTCGGAGTGTCCAAATAGGAGGATTATTACCTTGGCCGAGTGGGATGAGAAGAGGGAAGAAGAGGGAGTAGAGGAGGAAGAGAGAGAAGGTGTGTATTATATGGAGGAACAAGAGGAAGTGACTGAAGAGGCCGATGAGGGAGAGTTGCTTGTGTTGAGGAGAGCTTTGAGCACAAAAAAAGGAGAACTTGAAGAACAAAGGGAGAACATCTTTCATACAAGATGTACTATTCAAAGCAACGTGTGTTCCCTCATCATTGATGGAGGGAGTTGTGCAAATGTGGCTTCCGTGACTATGGTGGAAAAGCTTGGCCTTCAAGCTTCGGCTCATCCTCACCCCTACAACATTCAATGGCTAAATCAAGGTAAGGGGTTGCAAGTTAATTCAAGGGGCTTGATTTCATTTTCAATTGGGAAGCACTATCATGATGAATTGTGGTGTGATATCATCCCCATGGATGCATGTCACCTTTTGTTGGGGAGACCTTGGTTGTTTGATCGGAAGGTCACACATGATGGCTATCTAAACACCTACACCTTCCACAAAGATGGGAAGAAGATCACCCTTGCCCCATTAAGCCCTTCCCAACTCCACAAAAGTAAGCCCAAACCAAGCCATGACCATTCGGACATGCTTCTAGCCGTGAGTGAGCCTCTCCTTAAGGCTTCTCACCATGAATTCAAGGCCTTTAAGGAGTGGATCCTAGCCACCCTTGAAGAATCCGAACCCTCCACACCATCACATCCTCTAGCCATTTCCCTCCTTGAACATTTTAGCCATGTCTTCCCCGAAGAAATACCCCCCGGCTTACCACCACAAAGAACCATCCATGATGTATATGTGGGTGGGGGTAAGTGAACCAAATCAAACTCCAACTCAAATAAGCCAAATTGGAAAGAGAAATGAAAGATGGATGAGATGGATGAAGAACTTCACTACACAGGAAAAAGGGATAGAACAAGATCTTGTAATTGAGATAATCCTTCACGGAGCCACTCAATGACTTGATCTTGGGCTAATTCTCTTGTCTTACCAAGGATTCACTCCAATTGGAAAAGATAGAGAACCTAGAACACCACTTGAATTAGCCAAATTCAAGATATAGAACTAGGAATTTTTGAGACACAAATGAGAATCACTCTCAAAGGTACTTGTATTACTTTGAAAATCTCTTACAATGCTGAATGATTAGCTTCACATGCCCCTCCCCTTTTATAGACTCAGCAAAAGACAATCAAAAGACTCAAATAACTCCTAACAATTAAAAACTAGCTAATGAAAAGTCTAAGAAAAAATAAAAAGACACATCATAAAAGGGGGTGGGGGAGGTTACAAGGAATATTCTAGGATTTTTGCAGCTGATGACATCAATCTAGAAGCATCTAAAACGTGCACAATATCAGCCACACAAATATATGTAACCTAAGACTCTTCATTTTCCCAGAATTAATCCTTGCAGCTGCCTCAACTTCAACAGAGCATAACTTCCAGAAAACTCGGCCAAATCACGCGTTCTTGGGCTTGTTAGAAAGCCCTGGAAGTCTATTTTCCAGAATGGGCTCATTTGCTCAATTGGATAAGCGGTTTGAAAGTTATGGCCCAAACAATGCACCTATCTCAGACTGGACTGGATCAGCACAACGTATCTTTGAGTGATATTTTGCCCAATTAAATGATGTCCAAATTAAACAAACTTGGGCTTATTTGAAAGCTGAAATCTTAAACTTCAAAAGCACATGGGCCCTCAAGTTGTGGGTCCACTTGAGCTTGTCCAAAAATGGTCACAAAAAATCGGGTTCCGCAGGGATGAATTCGGCACCAAATTTCTAGCAAAGTTTAACCTCTTTTTGACCTCTTCATAGTGTCGTGAGTCTTTGAACTCACTTAATAAGACCAAATAAGCACACTTCCAAGCATGATCTTCTTTGACCCTTTTCTTCTTTGAGATTGGACTTGAATAAAAATGATGCATATGGAAATATGCATCGTACTCCCCGGGTTGTTTTGAGTTTGTCCTCAAACTCAAAGGATTGGCAAGCTTCTCATGAAGGGAGGCATGCTTATGAAATGGGAGCTCTTGTAGGAAGTGGTCAAAGGGCATCACCTCTAGAGAGATATAGAAGAGGGTGAGGGGAGGATGATAAAACGGGTCATATCTGGTGAGGAGAAGAGGCAGAAGTGGGAAATCTTCTTTGGGGGCAAGGGCTTGGGAAGAATGAATGAGGGGTAAGGCTTGTCGGTCCTTTTATGGTTTGAGGGGTTGGGAAGGTTGAATGGGGGTTAAGGTGAATTCTTCTTGGGTCAAGAGTTGCTCAAACTTTTCAATAACCCCACATGCCTCCAACTCGGGTGCTTGGAGTTGGGTAGGGCGTACTTCTTGAATCAAGAGTTGTTCAAACTCTTCAGTAACCCTACATGGCTTCATCACTTCAAGGTCTTTAACTACATGTTCTTCAATTCTTGGGGTTATGCTCAAATTCACCTCATTATCTTCTTGGCACCCTTCTTCGGTGAAGGATTGCTCAATTTCTTACACAATCTCTTCTTGCTTCAACTCGGATCTTTGGGTCTCAAGTTCAATGGTCTCTTCATCACCACAGTCACCAAAAACAAGAGGTAGGTCAACTAGGCTTAAAGCTTTTTCTCCAAGGATCTCTTCATCTTTGTTTGGCTTTTGAGAAACCTTCTCTAAGGGAAGTATTTCTTCTCTTTCAACCTTGAGTTCAATTTCTTCTTCAAGGCTTTCCTCCTGATCGTTCTCTTCTTCCACGGCTTTCCTTTCTTCCAAGGTAATGACCTCGTTGTTTGGGCAATCTGTGGATAAGTGTCCAAGCCCTTGGCACTTGAGACACCTCCTAGGTTGTGGGGGAAAGATCATTTGTGGGTTTGGTTCTTTTTGTGGGGTGGAAGGGAATGAACCCGTGAGCTTAACGGAGATACTTTCTTTCATGGGCATGTAAGTGGATGGGTAAAAGGAACCCTTCAACTTACTACTCAATTTCTTCCAAGTTCTCACCTTTCTTTTCCTTTCTTTTTTCGCTCAAACTTATATTTATTCCACCACTGAAGTGCACAACCTCTCAATCTTGAAATAACCACTTTGAACTTCTCTTGGTCACTAAGGATACAACAAGCAAAAACTCGTTACACCTTAGATAACCAACCTGCGAACTCTTCCTTTTCGCCATGAAATTTTGGAATTGCAAAGCAAGCATATCCAATATCAATAAGAGCTAGTTCTTTCTCCAAGTTCTTTGAAGACGGCATGAAGGATGAGGTCTAGGTTTCTTCGTGGATTGATTTGAAACGTAAGTTGGCTGTGGCAAAGGTGGCACGGTCGTGCAAGGGGGCACGGTCAGGCCGTGCTATGCTTCGGCTGAAGAAAATGCAGAAAAGTAGAGTGGCACGGTCGTGCTTGGAGGCACGGGGGCACCGTGCTCCGTCTCGACTTGAAGATTTCTAGAAAATGAATATGGCACGGTCGTGTGGTATGGCACGGGGGCACCGTGCTGCTTCTCTGGTCTTCAAGACTTCGGATTGCAGGTTTGTGCCTCTTTTTTTTTTGTATTTTGGCTTTTTGGGATGTGTTTGGGTATGATGTGGGTCACTTAAAAAGCCTTGGCTCTGATACCAATTGATGTAGATGTGGGTGGCAAGTGAACCAAATCAAACTCCAACTCAAATAAGCCAAATTGGAAAGAGAAATGAAAGATGGATGAGATGGATGAAGAACTTCACTACACACGAAAAAGGGATAGAACAAGATCTTGTAATTGAGATAATCCTTCACGGAGCCACTCAATGACTTGACCTTGGGCTAATTCTCTTGTCTTACCAAGGAATCACTCCAATTGGAAAAGATAGAGAACCTAGAACACCACTTGAATGAGCCAAATTCAAGATATAGAACTAGGAATTTGGAGACACAAATGAGAATCACTCTCAAAGGTGCTTGTATTACTTTGGAAATCTCTTACAATGCTGAATGATTAGCTTCACATGCCCCTCCCCTTTTTTAGACTCAGCAAAAGACAATCAAAAGACTCAAATAACTCCTAACAATTAAAAACTAGCTAAAGAAAAGTCTAAGAAAAATGAAAAGACACATCATAAAAGGGGGTGGGGGAGGTTACAAGGAATATTCTAGGATTTTTGCAGCTGATTACATCAATCTAGAAGCATCTAAAACGTGCACAATATCAGCAACACAAATATATGTAACCTAAGACTCTTCATATTCCCAGCATTAATCCTTGCAACTGCCTCAACTTCAACAGAGCATAACTTCCAGAATACTCAGCCAAATCACGCGTTCTTGGGCTTGTTAGAAAGCCCTGGAAGTCTATTTTCCAGAAAGGGCTCATTTGCTCAATTTGGATAAGCGGTTTGAAAGTTATGGCCCAAACAATGCACCTATCTCAGACTGGACTGGATCAGCACAACGGATCTTTGAGTGATATTTTGCCCAATCAAATGATGTCCAAATTAAACAAACTTGGGCTTATTTGAAAGCTGAAATCTTAAACTTCAAACCCAAGTGGAGCCTCAAGTTGTGGGTCCACTTAAGCTTGTCCAAAAGTGGTCACAAAAAATCGGGTTCCGCAGGGATGAATTCAGCGCCAAATTTCTAGCAAAGCTTAACCTCTTTTTGACCTCTTCATAGTGTCGTGAGTCCTTGAACTCACTTAATAAGACCAAATAAGCACACTTCCAAGCATGATCTTCTTTGACCCTTTTCTTCTTTGAAATTGGAGTTGAATAAAAATGATGCATATGGAAATATGCATCAATCCAACACCATATTGATCTCATACCCGGTTCCATTCTCCCAAACAAACCGGCTTACCGGACAAACCCCAAAGAAACTATAGAAATCCAAAGGCAAGTTGATGAGCTTATGGATAAGGGGTTGATTAGAGAGAGCTTGAGCCCTTGTGCGGTGCCGGCCCTCCTTGTGCCAAAGAAAGATGGAAGCATGCGTATGTGTGTTGATAGTCGGGCAATCAACAAGATAACCATCAAGTATAGATATCCAATTCCCCGCCTTTAGGATATGCTTGATGAGTTATATGGTTCTAGTGTGTTCTCTAAGGTGGACTTGAGAAGTGGTTACTACCAAATCCGCATTAGAGAGGGAGATGAATGGAAAACGGCCTTCAAAACCAAAGGAGGCTTATATGAGTGGCTAGTCATGCCATTCGGATTGTCAAATGCTCCAAGTACCTTCATGCGCCTCATGAACCAAGTGTTCCGGCCCTTCATTGGGAAATTCGTTGTGGTGTATTTTGATGACATCCTCATCTATAGCAAGAATGAAGAAGAGCACCTTCAACACCTCACACAAGTCATGAAGGTTCTAGAGAAGGAAAAGCTCTATGGTAACCTCAAGAAGTGTGCATTTTTCACTCATGAGGTAACCTTCCTTGGTTACATTGTCACAAGTGAAGGCATCAAAGTTGATGAGAGGAAAGTGGAAGCAATTCGGTCTTGGCCAACCCCCAAGAGTATTCATGATGTGCGAAGTTTCCATGGGCTTGCCTCATTCTATAGGCGGTTCATTAGAAACTTTAGTACCATTGTGGCCCCTATGACCGAGGTTATCAAAGGCACATCATTCAAGTGGACTCCCAAAGCCCAAGAAGCCTTTGAAACCATCAAGTCCAAGCTCACCCAAGCACCGGTTCTTGCCTTGCCATGCTTTGATAAAGTGTTTGAGGTAGAGTGCGATGCCTCGGGAGTTGGCATTGGAGGAGTCCTCACTCAAGAAGGGCGGCCCTTAGCCTTCTTTAGTGAGAAGCTTTGTGACTCAAGGAGAAAGTACTCCACGTATGATAAGGAGTTCTATGCAATAGTGAGGTGCCTTGAGCATTGGAATCATTATTTGGTGGCTAGTGAGTTCATCTTGCACTCCGATCATGAAGCCTTGAAATACATTCAAGGGCAACATAAGCTTAACTCACGGCATGCCAAGTGGGTGGAGTTCCTCCAATCTTTTAACTTCCCCATCAAGCACAAATCCGGAAAGCTCAATCAAGGAGCCGATGCCTTGTCAAGGAGGCACTTACTTCTATTCCAACTTGATGCTTGCATCCTTGGCTTTGAGCACTTGAAGTCCCTATATGAGAATGATGAAGAATTGGGAGAGCTCTACAAAGAATGCCTTCGGCACCCTAAAGGTGATTTCCTTGTCCAAGATGGCTTTTTATTCAAGGGTTCAAGATTATGTGTGCCTAAGTGTGGCACGAGAGAGTTGCTCATTCGTGAGGTCCATGGGGGATCTTTAGCCGGTCACTTTGGAGAAAACAAGACCCTTACGATGTTAAGGGAACATTATTATTGGCCGAGTATGAGCAAAGATGTCCAAGATGTGTTGAAGAGATGTGCAACTTGCCAAGTTGCAAGAGTCACCTCCTACCCCACGGTCTCTACACACCCCTACCCACTCCCAATCATCCTTGGGAAGATGTAAGCATGGACTTCATCCTTGGCCTCCCAAGGACACAAAGGGGTAAAGATTTGATCTTTGTTGTTGTTGATCGTTTCTCTAAGATGGCCCATTTCATACCTTGTACCAAGACCAATGATGCCACCCACATTGCCGAGTTATACTTCAAGGAAGTAATGAGGCTACATGGCATCCCTAGATCCATTGTTTCGGATAGGGATACCAAGTTCCTTAGCCATTTTTGGGTGACACTTTGGAAGAAGATGGGAACAAAGCTCAAGTATAGCACTTCATGCCACCCTCAAACGGATGGGCAAACCGAAGTCACCAACCGGACTTTGGGAACCCTCTTAAGATTGCTAGTGAAATCCAACATCAAAGCTTGGGACTTAGCCTTGCCACAAGCCGAATTCGCCTTCAACAAGTCACCTAGCAAGGCCACCGGTTTATCACCATTCAAGTTAGTCTATGGGATGGATCCTTTAAGTCCCCTTGATCTTACTCCAAGAGAAATGAATGAGAAGCCTCACATGGAGGCTAGCAAACGGGTGGAGGAGATCTAAAAACTCCATGAAACCGTGAAGGCCAAGATTGAGAAGGCCAATGCCTCATACAAAGACCATGCCAACAAGCATAGAAAGAAGATGGTGTTCCACCCCGGTGATTTGGTATGGGTTCACTTAAGGAAGGAACGGTTTCTTTCTAAGAGGAAGAGCAAATTGATGCCAAGGGCCGATGGTCCTTTTGAAGTGTTGGAACGCATCAATGATAATGCATACAAGATCAATTTTCCCGGTGAGTATGGAGTTTCGGCTACTTTCAACGTAGCCGACCTTAGCCCTTATGAGGAGGATGATAATCTTATCAATTTGAGGGCAAATTCTGATGGAGGTCCATCCTCAAGGTCTAAAAATGTTTCATTGATCCAAAATAATCAAGAAATCAACTCCAAAGTCACGGCCATGAGTCACTTGATGGCAAACACACAAGGTGATACACCCCGGGTTCTCATCCAGATTTTTACCCGGTTTTTGCTATCTTATTACATCGGCCTAAAGCATATTTTGGTGTCCGTTTTTTGGATGATTATCAAGTTCAGGATGTTAACCTTTAAGTCCAATTGGTTTCATATCATTTGGAATTCATTTGGTTACTTAAAAACAGTTCATCTCTTGAACCTGTCCGGATTGCACTGCAAAATGCACGGTTTTGGTTTTCTGGTTTGTTCAGGGGGCAAATGACGTCCAAATGCTACGATTCCAAATGGAGGGTAAACTAGACATCTTGAGGTTTCCAACCATGTAAGAAACGTAGCAAATAGTCATCATTTGAGGTGTCAACCATGCGTTGCAAGTGGAGGCAGAAACTGGCTGCTTGACACCCGGTTGCTTAGCTTGGTGGTTTTCCTCCTTCAAGGGGTTTGCTTAAGGTGGAAGGCTGCCAAGCAGGTCATTTTGAGCTGCTTGATCAAGCACCACTCAGCTACTTGAGAGAGAGACACGTGGAGCAAGTGAAACATCACTATTTTGCAAGCCCTCATTCGACCACTCAAGCATGACATGGCACACATGCATTTTTCAGTCCTTTTGAGGTGGCTAGCCGTGCACTCTTGCCTTCCTAGTTGGGAAATTGAGTCATCTACATTCCTTAATGCAAAGGAAAAGGCTTAGGAAGATAAATTAAGTGCTTTGTAATATAAACTTTCAGCTTTGGTTTGTATTAGATTAAACCGTGTGCTAGGTAATGATTAGCAAGCTTAATGACTTTCCTCCCTTGGAAGGAAAGCTCATTCGTGTATTGTCAAGACCATATAAGGCCTTGAGTGTTCATTTTGAAAGGAGGTTGATAATTCAGTTGAGAGCAAAGACTTTGTGTCTTGTGATTTCCTAAAACACTTAACTTGCTTATCCTTAATTGTGGCCGATTAAGGTGGTGACCAAGTGAGTCTTAATCTTTGGTTAGGTGGTTAATCTTATCCTAATCCAAGATTGAGGGCCCTAAGCTAAATGATTAGTGGTGTATCTTATCTAATCATCTAGCTTAAAACTATCCAAGTTTCATTAAACACTCTTGAAGTTCACAAACTAGTTCTTGGTTTCACTCCTCTTAAACCATTAATTACCTTTGTTCTTCTTAGTGTCTTTTTATCCTCCTTTACTTCCCTCACTTCCTTACCCCTTTGATTCCTCTTATCCACACAAAATCAAGCCTTGACATAGCTGATTGCATCGAACTTTCAAAAACCTTCAAAGCTATCACAAAACCGTGAAGAAGAGCTTTCCTAGGCAAACTAGGCAGTGAATTGGCACGGTCACCCCGTGCCATCAAGCACGGCCGTGCCACTCCTGGCCGTGAGAAATTGCTTAATTTCTAGCTTCCTTCGACGTGAGTTAACTTGGGTTGCTTCCCTTCCCTTGGACTTACATCATTTTTGGTATTAGAGCAAGTTCAGATCCTTGCCTGAACCCCACGCTCCCAAATTCAATCCAAACACAGTCAAGCATAAACCGTTCCTTCCTGCAATCACAATGAGTACTAGCATGTCTGTGGAAGAGAAGCTTGAGGTTCTTTCCAAGCAAATGCAAGAAATAAGTGTGAGTAATCAAGAACTCAAGGCTCGAAATGAGGACTTGAGAAAACAGCTTGGAAACTACATGAAACAAAAGCAAAAGTTCCAAGAGCCACCCAGCATTCAAATTAGGACGGATTATGGCCATGAAAAGGAAGCTAGCAATGCATCTTCATTCTCTGAAGAGGATGTACCATTCGAAAGAACACAAAGAAGGACACGGCCTACTTCCAACTCTAATGAATTCAAGGTTGAAATTCCTGAGTTTGAAGGTAAGTTAGATCCTGATGAGTTCATTGAATGGTTGCAAACAGTGGAACGCATCTTTGAGGTTAAGGAGATTCCGGAGGATAAGAAAGTCAAGATAGTTGCTCTTAGACTAAGGAAATATGCCTCCTTATGGTGGACAAACCTTAATGCTAAGAGAACTAGAGAAAGGAAGAGTAAGATTACTACTTGGGACAAGATGAAAGCCAAGATGAAGGCACGGTTTTTGCCTTCCACATATGTCCAAGATCAATACATGCTCTTTCACCATTTGAATCAGGGCAAGATGAGTGTTGAAGAATATACTCGTGAGTTTGAGAAACTCATGATCAAATGGGACATTCATGAGCCTGAAGAGCAGACCATGGTTCGTTACCTAGGAGGGCTTGATCCTAGGATAGCCAACGTGGTTGAATTGCAAGCCTTCCCCACTTTTGATGAGATCTGTGTCTTAGCTCACAAAGTGGAACAACAAAGAAGGTCTCGATTTCATACCTGTGAAGAAGTTCCCACATTCCTTCCTCAAGAACAACCATTCAACAAGGGGAGCCCAAACCTTGTCCCTAAACCCATGGCCCCCCCACTTCCTACTCCACAAAAGAACCAAACACCACTACAAAGCCTACCCCCGCAACTTAAACCCAAGCATGGTACTTCCCGATGTTTTAAGTGCCAAGGATTTGGACACATAGCCGCCGATTGTGTCAATCGAAGAAGCATCACTCTGGCTGAGTGGGAGGCAATTGGAAAGGAAGAAAAGGAGGAAGAAACTCAAGAAGAAGACCTTGAAGAAATTGAGATCACTGCTGATGAAGGTGAAATGCTACTCTTGGAGAAAATGTCTCCAAATTTTCATGAAGAAGAGCATGAACAACATATGAATATTCATGTTTGTATGTTATTCATTCCAAAGGAGCAAGACCATATCCCATCCTTTCCCCACAAAATCATTCCATTCACATCTATCCAGGATCTCACATGCACATGTCCTAAACTTGCTCAATTTACTCCCCCAAAGCAAAATCCAAACCCACCCCCCATCCATTCATTTCAACACCCACTTAAGTTTCACATGGCTGAAGTGAGGAATACAGAAGCAAAGTTTAAACCAAGCTTATTTGAAGAGTTGATCCTTTTTCAGCCTAGTTCACCTTTGTTTGCTGTTGGGTAGTACGTCCTTTCTGACTTGAGGATCAAATCTTCCCAACAAGGGGAGAATGATGGAGGTCCATCCTCAAGGTCTAAAAATGTTTCATTGATCCAAAATAATCAAGAAATCAACTCCAAAGTCACGGCCATGAGTCACTTGATGACAAACACACAAGGTGATACACCCGGGTTCTCATCCAGATTTTTACCCGGTTTTTGCTATCTTATTACATCGGCCTAAAGCATATTTTGGTGTCCGTTTTGTGGATGATTATCAAGTTCAGGATGTTAACTTTTAAGTCCAATTGGTTTCATATCATTTGGAATTCATTTGGTTACTTAAAACAGTTCATCTCTTGAACCTGTCCGGATTGCACTGCAAAATGCACGGTTTTGGTTTTCTTGTTTGTTCAGGGGGCAAATGACGTCCAAATGCTACGATTCCAAATGGAGGGTAAACTAGACATCTTGAGGGTTCCAACCATGTAAGAAACGTAGCAAATAGTCATCATTTGAGGTGTCAAACATGCGTTGCAAGTGGAGGCAGAAACTGGCTGCTTGACACCCGGTTGCTTAGCTTGGTGGTTTTCCTCCTTCAAGGGGTTTGCTTAAGGCGGAAGGCTGCCAAGCAGGTCATTTTGAGCTGCTTGATCAAGCACCACTCAGCTACTTGAGAGAGAGACACGTGGAGCAAGTAAAACATCACCATTTTGCAAGCCCTCATTTGACCACTCAAGCATGACATGGAACACATGCATTCTTCAGTCCTTTTGAGGTGGCTAGCCATGCACTCTTACCTTTCTAGCTGGGAAAATGAGTCATCTACATTCCTTAATGCATAGGAAAGGTTTAGGAAGATAATTTAAGTGCTTTGTAAAGTAAGCTTTCAGCTTTTGGTTTGTATTAGAGTAAACCATGTGTTAGGAAGTGATTAGCAAGTTTAATGACTTTCCTCCCTTGGAAGGAAAGCTCATTTGTGTACTCTCAAGACCATATAAAGCCTTGTATTTTCATTTTGAAGGAATAGAGTTGAATTTTCAGTAGAGAGAAAAGACTTTGTGTCTTGTGATTTCCTAAACACTTAACTTGCTTATCCTTAATTGTGGCCGATTAAAGTGGTGATCAAGTGAGTCTCAATCTTTGGTTAGGTGGTGAATCTTATCCTAATCCAAGATTGAGGGCCCTAAGCTAAATGATTAGTGGTGTATCTTATCTAATCATCTAGCTTAGAACTATCCAAAGTTTCATTAAACACTCTTGAAGTTCACCAACTAACTCTTGGTTTCACTCCTCTCAAACCGTGAGTTACTTTTTGTTCTTCTTAGTGTTTCTTCATCCTTCTTACTTTCTCACTTCCTTTACTCCTTGATTCCTCTTTACCATACAAAATCAAGCCTTTACATAGCTGATTGCATCGAACTTCCAAAAACCTTCAAAGCTATCTCAAACCGTGAAGAAGAGCTTTCCTAGGCAAGCTAGGCAGTGAATTGGCACGGTCACCCCGTGCCATCAAGCACGGCCGTGCCACTCCTGGCCGTGAGAAATTGCTTAATTTCTAGCTTCCTTCGACGTGAGTTAACTTGGGTTGCTTCCCTTCCCTTGGACTTACATCAAATTCTCTTCAACAAGGGGAGGATGATGGAGGTCCATCCCCTAACGTGATCCATAGCCATCAAGGGAGCCCAAAAGGTCCAAACCTCATGTCCAAGATGCAAGAAATCAGCCTAAGGGAGCAAGGAAACTATTTCCTCAAAACTGGAATTTCAGGCATGCACAAACCCGGTTTTGTGCACGTTATTTCCTAAACTTCCCAAGGCTAAAATGGGGTTGCAGGAAGCCTAAGTTTAAGTTCACGACGTGCTCTTTCCATCAAGACCTCTTCCAAGTCATTTGGAGTTCATTTGATACCTCAAAACTCCAAGCAAAGTCAATCACTATATTCTGGCGCTGAACTGGGTAGGGCTGAAACAAGAGGCTATTTGGGGGGCCCATCTCTCTTCTATTTGGCTTGAAACTTTTATGGCTTGAAAGTACTTTAAAAATATTATCAAGTGACCACAAAAAATCTCAGCCAAATTACACTCATGAGGAGCTATTAACTACCAAAACAAGGGCTGAAACACCCTTTTAACCGGTCCTAGGCCAGCCGGGTACAAGAGAGAGTGATGAGGTGTTTTTGTTGCTCTAATGCATGCTTAGCCACTTGCAAGAGTCATTATGGGAAGTACCAAGCTGCCAAGGAAGCTTCCATTCACCCCAAGATCGACACATCATCCTCAAGATTAGCATTGAAGAGGTGTCAAGTGGAGGATGCATCTATCCTTTTTTTGCTTTGATTTGATCTTTGTATTTTTGCCTAGTTTAGCTTATAGTGCAACCTAGGGCCTATGATTTGTACTTGAAACTTTTGTATTAATACCCCCACAAGCCCTTGGCCGGCCACTATCAAGGAATTGCATGAAATGAAGTTGAGCTTTGCTCCTTTGAATCCTCAAACTCTCTTCTAGCTTATCTCATCTCTTGGCCAAGTTGAGTGGTGATCTAGTAAGAGTCTTAACTTCCTTCTTGGTGGTGTTTCTGTATCCAAGAGGTTGTTAAGGGCCCTAACATCAAACCTTGGTGGTGTTTCTGTATCAAAGGTAGGTGTTAGTTCCGGTTCTAACATCCCCAACTCAAGGTGAGTTTGTGAATTCAAAGTTGCCTTGTTGCTACCATCCATTGCATTCATTCCACCCCCTTTCCCATCCTCTTGGTTTCCCCCTTGAGGATACACCACATAGACAACTTGAAATGGAGAGAGTTGGGTTGACTGGCTAGGCACTCGATTGAATGCAAACTCGGCATGTGGTAGCAACTCATCCCAATTCTTCAAATGCTTCTTCACTAGGACTCTAAGTAAGGTACCCAAAGTCCTATTGGTGACTTCTGTTTGTCCATCAGTTTGGGGATGACAAGTAGTGCTAAACTTGAGTTGAGTACCCAATTTGCGCCATAGAGTTAGCCAAAAATGACTAAGAAACTTGGAGTCACGATCGGATACCATGCTCTGATACACATGTCTACAAAGTCCACAAGAAGCGACCAAGCACGTGTGGAAGAGTACCGCTTATCCAAATTGAGCAAATGAGCCCATTTGTATCCCTCAAAGTAAACCTGGCTCTGATACCAATTGATGTATATGTGGGTGGCAAGTGAACCAAATCAAACTCCAACTCAAAATAAGCCAAATTGGGAAGAGAAATGAAAGATGGATGAGATGGATGAAGAATTTCACTACACAAGAAAAAGGAATAGAACAAGATCTTGTAATTGAGATAATCCTTCACGGAGCCACTCAATGACTTGACCTTGGGCTAATTCTCTTGTCTTAACCAAGGAATCACTCCAATTGGAAAAGGAAGAGAACCTAGAACACCACTTGAATTTGCCAAATTCAAGATATAGAACTAGGAATTTAGTTGCACTTTTGAGAAACACACTCAAAGTACTTGTATTGCTTTGGAAATTTCTTACAATGCTGAATGAATAGCTTCACACGCCCCTCCCCTTTTTATAGACTCAGCAAAAGACAATCAAAGGACTCAAATAACTCCTAACAATTAAAACTAGCTAATGAAAAGTCTAAGAAAAATGAAAAGACTCATCATAAAAGGGGTGGGGGAGGTTACAAGGAATATTCTAGGATTTTTGCAGCTGATTACATCAATCTAGAAGCATCTAAAACGTGCACAATATCAGCCACACAAGTATATGTAACCGAAGACTCTTCATATTCACAGCATTAATCCTTGCAACTGCCTCAACTTCAACAGAGCATAACTTCCAGAATATTCGGCCAAATCACGCGTTCTTGGGCTTGTTAGAAAGCCCTGGAAGTCTATTTTCCAGAATGGGCTCATTTGCTAAATTTGGATAAGCGGTTTGAAAGTTATGGCCCAAACAATGCACCTATCTCAGACTGGACTGGATCAGCATAATGTATCTTTGAGTGATATTTTGCCCAATCAAATGATGTTCAAATTAAACAAACTTGGGCTTATTTGAAAGCTGAAATCTTAAACTTCAAAACCATGTGGAGCCTCAAGTTGTGGGACCACTTTAGGTAGGCCAAAAGGGCACACAAAAAGCGGGAAATTTCTGGATGAAGGCGGCACTACCTCTTCGGGTATGAACGCCAATTTCCGGCAAAGGTTGGCAACTTCCTTGACTTCTTGAAGCTTGAGTGAGTCCTCCTTGGGCTGAGCTTGATGGTCCTTGGGCTTCTCACGATGGTCTCCATCATTCCCCCCGGGTAAGTGAAAGTTTGCCCTCAAACTAGGAAGGGGCTCATCATCGAAAAAGGGCTAAGATCGGAGACATTGAAGGTAGCCGAAACTCCATAATCTCCAGGTAGATCAACCTTATATGCATTGGGCCCAACCTTCTCAAGGATTTCAAATGGACCATCGAAACGCGGCATCAACTTAGATTTTCTCTTTGAAGGGAAACGCTCCTTCCTCATGTGAATCCATACCAAATCTCCTGGCTGAAAATGTACCTCCTTGCGATGCTTGTTGGCGCTTTGCTTGGCTCTCTCATTAGCCTTGGCAATGTTATCTCTAACTCTTGCATGAAGTTCTTGGATCTCCTTGGCTCTTTTTCAGCTTCCCAACTAAATTTTGTGGGAGTTGGAATGGGAACAAGATCCAAGGGACTCTTGGGATTGTAGCCATAGACAACTTGAAATGGAGAGAGTTGGTGGACTTGCTAGGCACTCGATTGAATGCAAACTCGGCATGTGGTAGCAACTCATCCCAATTCTTCAAATGCTTCTTCACTAGGACTCTAAGTAAGGTACCCCAAGTCCTATTGGTGACTTCAGTTTGTCCATCAGTTTGGGGATGACAAGTAGTGCTAAACTTGAGTTGAGAACCCAATTTGCGCCATAGAGTTAGCCAAAAATGACTAAGAAACTTGGAGTCACGATCGGATACCATGCTCTTTGGAATGCCATGTAGTCTCATAATCTCCTTGAAATAAAGAATAGCCACTTGAGTAGCATCATTAGTGGTGTGGCAAGGGATGAAATGCGCCATCTTGGAGAATCGATCCACAACCACCATAATGGAGTCTTTGTTTCTTTGGGTTCTAGGAAAACCCGTGATGAAATCCAAGCTAATATCTTCCCAAGGGGCTTGAGGAATGGGAAGTGGAGAATACAATCCTTGGGGCAAGGAATGGCTCTTAGCCATTTGACAAGTAGAACATCTTTTGATGAAATGCTCTACATCTCTTGACATCTTAGGCCAATAGTAGTGTTCCTTCAACATTGATCTAGTCTTCCCGACACCAAAATGGCAAGCTAGGGCTCCTCCATGTAGCTCTTGGATAAGCAGTTCTCGAAATCCACATTGAGGTATACAAAGGCGTGAACCTTTGAATAGGAACCCATCTTATAAGTGGAACAACCCATGGGGGTGTTTAAGACACTTCTCAAAAATGTCCTTGAAATCATCATCTTTTGGGTACAAATCTTTAACAACTTCAAATCCAAGTACTTTAGTACTCAAAGTAGAGAGGAATAAGTACCTTCTTGATAATGCATCAGCTCCTTTGTTGAGAGTTCCCGCCTTATGTTGGATAGTGAAGGGGAAGGACTGAAGATACTCTACCCATTTAGCATGTCTAGGGTTGAGCTTATGTTGTCCTTGGATGTATTTGAGAGCTTCATGGTCAGAATGAAGGATGAATTCACCTCCAACTAAGTAATGGCGCCAATGCTCCAATGCTCTAATGATTGCATAAAACTCCTTGTCATAGGTGGAGTACTTCTTCTTGGCATCGTTGAGCTTCTCACTGAAAAAGGCAATGGGTCTCTTCTCTTGAGATAGGACAGCTCCAATTCATACCCCGGATGCATCACATTCTACTTCAAAGACTTTGGTAAAGTCGGGCAAGGCTAGAACGGGGGAACTAGTGAGCTTCTTCTTGATCTCTTCAAAGGCTTGTTGTGCTTGCTCATTCCATGAAAACTCTTTGCCTTTAATTACCTCAGTCATAGGAGCCATAATTGTGCTGAAATTTCTAATGAACCTCCGGTAAAATGAGGCTAGGCCAGAATTGCTAGTTATCCGCCGGGCCTTGAGTGGAATTGCCACTCAAAAGGACATGGAGCAAAGAGAAGCCATTTTTCACACCAGGTGTACCGTAGGAGACAAGGTTTGTTCTCTTATCATTGATGGAGGTAGTTGTGCTAACGTTGCCTCAAAGACTATGGTGGACAAACTCAAGCTGCAAGTCTCTCCTCGTCCAAATCCCTACACCATACAATGGTTGAATCAAGGCAAAGGTTTGCAAATTACTCACCATTGTCTTGTTTCCTTTTCAATTGGGAAAAACTATAAAGATGAGATTTGGTGTGATATAGTCCCCATGGATGCTTGCCATACATTATTGGGTAGACCATGGCTTTTTGATAGAAGTGTCATCCATGATGGCCGGATGAACACTTACTCTTTTCTCAAGGACCGTAAGAAAATCACTCTTACCCCTCTCAAAAGTCCTTCCCCCTCTAAACCAAAAGACAATCCTCATTTGGAAGTCTTCTTACTACTCTTCTCAAATCTGAGCATCATGAGTATGAGTCTTTTAAAGACTTGATACTTTTACAAGAAGAGTCTAAGCCACCATCTCCCTCACATCCACTACTCACCCCTCTCCTTTGCCTATCACCATGTTTTTCCACAAGAAATTCCACATGGCCTTCCCCCTCCAAGATCTATCCAACACATGATAGACCTCGTTCCCGGATCCGTACTTCCAAACAAGCCGGCATACCGGATGTCTCCAAGCGAAACACAAGAAATCCAAAGACAAGTGGATGATCTCTTGTCCAAGGGTTTAATTCGGGAAAGTCTAAGCCTATGTGCCGTGCCCGCCCTCCTTGTTACTAAGAAGGATGGTAGCATGCGGTACTTTGATGTATATGTGTAATGTTCGGACCATAACGTTATGAGGCACTTTGCCACAATTCAAGATATAGAACTAGGAATTTAGTTGCACTTTTGAGAAACACACTCAAAGTACTTGTATTGCTTTGGAAATTTCTTACAATGCTGAATGAATAGCTTCACACGCCCCTCCCCTTTTTCGGACCATAGGTGTAATGTTCTTACAATGCGACTCAAAATGAGGACCATAGGTGATGGGAGGGACACTTTTGGCGGGTGACACTTTTGGCGGGTGAGGGGGTTTGAATCTGTGTGGAAAAGTAAGGTGATTCTTGAGAAAAAGGACGGGAAGGAGTCTTGGAAAAGATGCTCTTTTCCTTAGATTTCTTTTGTTGCTCTACCTTATAGGCTAGAGAACTCAAGTCATCTAGGGATGAGTAAGGTTGCAACTCAATTACATGAGCAATGGACTCATCAAGACCGGTTAAGTATCTTACCAAGGTTTGTGAGTCGTCTTCTCTCAAATCACATTTGAGTAGGAGTTGTTCAAACTCCCGAGTGTATTCTTCCACACTCTTGGATCCTTGCTTGAGTCGATGGAGCTTGAGATAATTGTCTTGCACATAGTGAGAGGGAAGAAACTTGGCCTTGAGTTTTTCTTTCATTTTGGCCCACGTTCTAATTTTCCCTTTCCCATTTCTTGCTCTTTTCGCTCCAAGGTTAGCCCACCAGATTGAAGCATATTTGCGGAGTTTAAGGGCTACGAGTTTTACCTTCTTGTCCTCCGGGATGTCCTCATATTCAAAGATCCTCTCAATGGTGTGCAACCAATCGAGAAATAAGTCCGGGTCAAGTTGGCCTTCAAATTCGGGGATGTCAAATCAAACTCAAATCAAACTTAAGCAAAATGAAAAGAGAGAAAGATGGGGAAGATGAAGAATATCACCAAACAGGATAGAGATGGATAGTGCAAGACTTTGTGTATGAGATAATCCTTCCGGAGCCACACACACCTTGGTCTTGGGCTAATTCCCTTCACTCTTCTGAGGAATCACTCCAAAGAAAAGAAGGAGAACCTAGAACACCACTTGAATTAGCCAAATTCAAGATATAGAACTAGGAATTTTTGGGACACAAATGAGAATCACTCTCAAAGGTGCTTGAATTACTCTTGAAAATGCCTTAGAAATCTGATCTACAATGCTCACACGCCCCCCCTTTATATAGGCTTAGCAAAAGACAACAAAAGGACTCAAATAACTCCTAACAATTAAAACTAGTAAAATGAAAAGACTAAGATAAATGGAAAGACACATCATAAAAGGGGTGGGGGAGGTTACAAGGAATATTCTGGGATTTCTTAGCTGATTACACCAATCTAGAAGGCTCCAAAACGTGCACAATGTCAGCCACACAATCACATGTAACCGAAGACTCTTCATATTCCCAGAATTAATCCTTGCAGCTGCCTCAACTTCGACAGAGCATAACTTCCAGAATACTCGGCCAAATCACGCGTTCTTGGGCTTGATAGAAAGCCCTGGAAGTCTAGTTTCCAGAATGGGCTCATTTGCTCAATTTGGATAAGCGGTTTAAAAGTTATGGCCCAAACAATGCACCTATCTCAGACTGGACTGGATCAGCATAACGTATCTTTGAGTGATATTTTGCCCAATCAAATGATGTCCAAATTAAACAAACTTGGGCTTATTTGAAAGATGAAATCTTAAGCTTCAAAAGCACATGGGCCCTCAAGTTGTGGGTCTACTCGAGCTTGTCCAAAAGTGGTCACAAAAATCGGGTTCCGCAGGGATGAATTCGGCACCAAATTTCTAGCAAAGCTTAACCTCTTTTTGACCTCTCCATAGTGTCGCGAGTCTTTGAACTCACTTAAGAAGACCAAATAGGCACATTTCCATGCATGATCTTCTTTGACCCTTTTCTTCTTTGAAATTGGACTTGAATAAAAATGATGCATATGGAAATATGCATCATACTCCCCGGGTTGTTTTGAGTTTGTCCTCAAACTCAAAGGGTTGGCAAGCCTCTCAAGAAAGGGGTCGCGCTTACAATATGGGAGCTTTTGGGGAAGGAGGTCACAGGGCATCACCTCTAGAGAGATATAGAAGAGGGTGAGGGGAGGATGATAAAACGGGTCATACCTGGTGAGGAGAAGAGGCGGAAGTGGAAAATCTTCTTTGGGGGCAAGGGTTTGGGAAGGATGAATGAGGGTTAAGGCTTGTCGGTCCTTTTGTGGCTTGGAGCTTTGGCACGATGGAATAGGGGTCAAGGTGATTTTCTTCTCATCCTTAATAAAGGAGTAGGTGTTGAGGCGCCCATGATGAATTACATGGCGATCAAACATCCATTGTCTACCCAACAATATATGGCTTGCATCCATAGGAAGAATGTCACACAATATCTCATCCTTATAGTGGTCTTCAATAGAAAGAGAAATGAGGCACTGATGAGAAATGTTTATACCTTAGCCTTGATTTAGCCATTGGATGCTATAAGGCTTAGGATGGGGTGTAGTCTCAAGTTTGAGCTTGTCCACCATGGTTTTGGATGCAACATTTGTACAACTACCTCCATCGATGATGAGGGTACAAACTTTCCCTTGAATAGTGCACCTTGTGTGGAAAATCGCCTCTCTTTGCTCCAAGCCTTCTTGAGTAGCAAATCCGCTCAATGCTCGCCTAATGACAAGCAACTCACCTTCATCGGGGCCTATGATAACCTCTTCTTCTTTTTCCTCCAAACTTTCCTCTTCTTCATGGTCATGCTCCTCAAAAGAAGCTTGGTACTCAGCCAGGGAAACAATCTTCTTGTTAGGACACTCAGATGCATAGTGTCCCATACCTTGTTACCACATATAAATTGTTCTTACAATGCGCCATAGGTGTAATGTTCAGACCATAACGTTTGATCTACTTATCCAAATCAGGTGATTCTGGGCTTGTTGGAAAGCCCTGGAAATCTATTTTCCAGAATGGGCTCATTTTCGCAATTTGGATAAGTAGATCAAACGTTATGGTCCGGACATTACACCTATATCAGAACTGGACTGGAACAGGACATGTCTTCTTTGAGTAATATTTAGCCCAACCAAACGATGTCCAAATTAAACATAATTGGGCTTGTTTGAAAGCTGAGAGCTTAAACTTCAAAACCATGTGGCCCCTCAAGTTGTGGGTCTACTTGAGCTAGTCCAAAAATGAGTACAAAAAAAAAAATTACCTTCCGACGGGATGAATCGGGTACCAATTCTTCCGGAAGGAATATGAGTTTTATCCAGATTTTCACCACTTGCTTGACTTCTTCATAGTGTCTAAAGTCCTTGAATTCACATAATAAGAGAAAATATGAGAGTTCCCATGCACGCTCTTGTTTGACACTTTTCTTCTTGGAAGTTGACCTTAAATAAAAATGATGCATATGGGAATATGCATCATACTCCCCGGGTGGTTTTGAGTTTGTCCTCAAACTCGGGAGTTCTTTTTTCTTCTCATACAAGAGGGCATATTTATGAAATGGGGTTCTTTGTGGACAAAAATTATAGGGCATCTCTTGAAGAGCAGTATGATCATGGGATTGATAAAAGAGGGTAAGGGGAGGGTAGAAACTAGGGTTAGACTCGGTTGGGAGAAGAGAGGTGAGTAAGAGGTTCTTTTGTAAGACTTTTTGTGATTTGGGGGTTTGGGAAGGTTGAATGGGGCTAGGTTCATGCTCATCAAATCTTGGAGGTAGGCTCCAATTTACCTCATTATCTACTTCATTATAGGCGTCAAAGATGGGAGGTAGATCAAAGTTAACGTCACTATTTTCTTGATAATGACCTTCTCCATTTAAGACAAATGGATAGCTAACTTCTTTTTCTTCCTTCATGGCTTCTTCCCATTCGGTCAAGGTGATGAATTCCTTGTTGGGGCAGTCCGAGAGTGCATGACCAAAGCCTTGACACTTAGAACACCTTTTAACGCTCATGCTAGAACTCATGGTAGGACCAGATGTGTATGAGGCTGATTTGTGGATGTGTTTGGGTTTGGAAATTTGGTCAAGTAGGCAACCTAGGCTCTGATACCAATTGATGTATATGTGGGTGGTAAGTGAACCAAATCAAACTCCAACTCAAAATAAGCCAAATTGGGAAGAGAAATGAAAGATGGATGAGATGGATGAAGAATTTCACTACACAAGAGAAAGGAATAGAACAAGATCTTGTAATTGAGATAATCCTTCACGGAGCCACTCAATGACTTGACCTTGGCAATTTCTTCTTGTTTATCCAAGGAATCACTACAAGTGAAAGGGAAGAGAACCTAGAACACCACTTTTGAATTTGCCCAATTCAAAGATATAGAATAGGAATTAGTTGCACTTTTTCCCCCCTGAGAAAACACTCAAAGTACTTGTATTGCCTTTGAAATTGCTTACATGCTGAATGAATAGCTTCACACGCCCCTCCCCTTTTTATAGACTCAGCCAAAAGACAAATCAAGGACGCAAATAACTCCTAACAATTAAAACTAGCTAATGAAAAGTCTAAGAAAAATGAAAAGACTCATCATAAAGTTGCTGGGGGAGGTTACAAGGGAATATTCTAGGATTTTTGCAGCTGATTACATCAATCTAGAAGATTCTAAAAACTGTGCACAATATCAGCAACAAGTATATGTAACCAAAGTCTCTTCATTTGCCCAGCATTTAATCCTTGCAGCATCCTCCAATTCAACTGAGCATAACTCTCAGCCCACACGTCCAAATCAGGTGATTCTGGGCTTGCTGGAAAGCCCAGGAAATCTATTTTCCAGAATGGGCTCATTTGCTCAATTTGGATAAGTAGATCAAACGTTATGGTCCGAACATTACACCTATATCAGAACTAGACTGGGGTAGGACAACTTCCCTTTGAGTGCTACTTTGCCCAATCAAATGACGTCCAAATTAAATAAAATTGGGCTTATTTTAAAGCTGACATCTTAAGCTTCAAAACCATGTGGCCCCTCAAGTTGTGGGTCCACTTGAGTTAGTCCAAAAAATGAGCACAAAAAAAAATTACCTTCCGATGGGATGAATCGGGCACCAATTCTTCCGGAAGGAATATGAGTTTTATCCAGATTTTCGCCACTTGCTTGACTTCTTCATGGTGTCTAACGTCCTTGAACTCACATAATAAGAGAAAATATGAGAGTTCCCATGCACGCTCTTGTTTGACACTTTTCTTCTTGGAAGTTGACCTTAAATTAAAATGATGCATATGGGAATATGCATCATACTCCCCGGGTGGTTTTGAGTTTGTCCTCAAACTCGGGAGTTCTTTTTTCTTCTCATACAAGAGGGCATATTTATGAAATGGGTTCTTTGTGGACAAAAATTATAGGGCATCTCTTGAAGAGCAGTATGATCATGGGGTTGATAAAAGAGGGTAAAGGGAGGGTAGAAACTAGGGTTAGACTCGGTTGGGAGAAGAGAGGTGAGTAAGAGGTTCTTTTGTAAGACTTTTTGTGATTTGGGGGTTTGGGAAGGTTGAATGGGGCTAGGTTCATGCTCATCAAATCTTGGAGGTAGGCTCCAATTTATCTCATTATCTACTTCATTATAGGCGTCAAAGATGGGAGGTAGATCAAAGTTAACGTCACTATTTTCTTGATAATGACCTTCTCCATTTAAGACAAATGGATAGCTAACTTCTTTTTCTTCCTTCATGGCTTCTTCCCATTCGGTCAAGGTGATGAATTCCTTGTTGGGGCAGTCCGAGAGTGCATGATCAAAGCCTTGACACTTAGAACACCTTTTAACGCTCATGCTAGAACTCATGGTAGGACCAGATGTGTATGAGGCTGATTTGTGGATGTGTTTGGGTTTGGAAATTTGGTCAAGTAGGCAACCTAGGCTCTGATACCAATTGATGTATATGTGGGTGGCAAGTGAACCAAATCAAACTCCAACTCAAAATAAGCCAAATTGGGAAGAGAAATGAAAGATGGATGAGATGGATGAAGAAATTCACTACACAAGAAAAAGGAATAGAACAAGATCTTGTAATTGAGATAATCCTTCACGGAGCCACTCAATGACTTGACCTTGGGCTAATTCTCTTGTCTTATCCAAGGAATCACTCTGATGCATATTCCCATATGCATCATTTTTATTTAAGGTCAACTTCCAAGAAGAAAAGTGTCAAACAAGAGCGTGCATGGGAACTCTCATATTTTCTCTTATTATGTGAGCTCAAGGACTTTAGACACCATGAAGAAGTCAAGCAAGTGGCGAAAATCTGGATAAAACTCATATTCCTTCCGGAAGAATTGGTGGCCGATTCCCACAACTTGAGGCTCCACAGGGTTTTGAAGTTTAAGATCTCAGCTTTCAAACAAGCCCAATTATGTTTAATTTGGACGTCGTTTGGTTGGGCTAAATGTTACTCAAAGAAGACATGTCCTGTTCCAGTCCAGTTCTGATATAGGTATAATGTTCAGACCATAACTTTTGATCTACTTATCCAAATTAAGCAAATGAGCCCATTCTGAAAAATAGATTTCCAGGGCTTTCCAACAAGCCCAGAATCACCTTATTTGGACGTCTGAGCTGAGAGAAATACTCAGTTGAAGTGAAGGCTGCTGCATGGAGTTAATGCTGGGCAAGTGAAGAGACTTTGGTTACATGACATCATGTGGATGACATCATGCACGACTTGGAGTGTTATAGATGGATGTCTTCAGCTGATTGGAAGCCTAGAATATTCTTTGTAACCTCCCCCACCCCTTTATGTTGAGACTTTTCCATTTTCCAAGCCTTTTCAATTTTCTAGTTTTAATTGCTAGGAGTTTTTAAGTCTTTTGGTTATCTTTGTTTAGCCTATAAATAGGTGGGTTATGTAGTTGCATTTGAATTCAAAGTTGTAAGCTTTCCCAAGTGAAATACAATTACCTTTGAGTGTGATTCTCAAAAATATTCCTAATCCCTAGTTCTATATCTTGAATTTTGGCAAGTTCAAGTGGTGTTCTAGGTTCTGTTCCTTTTCCAATTGGAGTGATTCCTTGGTGAAGACAAGAGAATTTGCCCAAGATCAAGTCCTTGAGTGGCTCCGTGAAGGATTATCTCAAGTACAAGGTCTTGTTTATCCCTTTGTCCTTTTTTGTTATTATTCTTCGATCCATCTCAATCTATCTTCCATATTCACTTTTCTTTGGTTTGATTCTTGTTTGGAATTTGTTTGAGTTTGATTTGGTTCACTTACCACCCACATATACATCAATTGGTATCAGAGCCAAGGTTGTTAAGTGACCAAGAACCCAGCCAAATACATCCCAAAAGCCAAAACACAAAAACAACACAAACCAGCAAAACCGTGCAAAAACCAAGCATCCGCGGGCATCAATTTGGCACGGCCACACCGTGCTCCCTAGCACGACCGTGCCACCCTTGATTTTCAGTATTATCAAAGCAGCATTCAAGCACGGTTCCCCAGTGCCCCATTGCACGACCGTGCCCTCCCTCCTCTTCTCCAAAACAGCCTTTTTCTAGCCTAAACACATAATCCACAAAGAACCCTTAAGCATTCATCCATCATGATTTCTCTTGGAAACTTGCGAAAAGAGATTGCTTTGATTGAAAAGGAGATGGTCATCCTTGAAACTCCAAAGTTTCGTGGCCAAAAGAAGATTTCCCTTACTGGATTTCCAAAGTGGATCAAGTTTTCACTCGCTACAATATTGACGAGCAAGAGAAGTTTAAGGTGGTTATCAAGAAGCTCCGAGGCCATGCACTTGAATGGTGGGAAAAGTACAAGTATAACAGGAAGAAGAGAAGAAAAAGTAAGATCAGAACATGGGATAAGTTAAGAGGTAAATTAATGGATACTTTCGCTCCAACCTCTTACTTACACAAGCATCCATTTGTTTCCTTTGAGGTAAACGGCTTTAATTCCTCTTCTAAAAACCTTCATTTCAACAAAGGAAGTCCAATGAGTGCTTGTAGCTCTAGCTCTACTTCCTTATTTTATTTGGAGAAATTTAACTCCAACAAAGATGAAGAGATCCTTGGAGAAAAAGGGTCAGGCCTAGTTGACCTACCTCTTGTTTTTGGTGGTGATGAAGAGACCTTTGAACTTGAGGCCCAAAGATCCGAGTTGAAGCAAGAAGAGATTGTGCAAGAAATTGAGCAATCCTTCACCCAAGAAGGGTGCCAAGAAGATAATGAGGTGAATTTGAGCATAACCCCAAGAATAGAAGAGCATGTAGTTAAAGACCTTGAAGTGATGAAGCCATGCAGGGTTGCTGAAGAGTTTGAACAACTCTTGATTCAAGAAGTACGCCCTACCGAACTCCAAGCACCCGAGTTGGAGGCATGTGGGGTTATTGAAGAAGTTGAGCAACTCTTGACCCAAGAAGAATTCACCCTTAACCCCCATTCAACCTTCTCAACCCCTCAAACCACAAAAGGACCGACAAGCCTTAACCCTCATTCATCCTTCCCAAACCTTTGCCCCCAAAGAAGATTTCTCACTTCCGCCTCTTCTCCTCACCAGGTATGACCCGTTTTATCATCCTCCCCTCATCCTCTTTTATATCTCTCTAGACGTGATGCCCTGTGACCTCCTTCCCCAAAAACTCCCATATTGTGAGCGTGACCCCTTTCTTGAGAGGCTTGCTAACCCTTTGAGTTTGAAGACAAACTCAAAACCACCTGGGGAGTATGATGCATATTCCCATATGCATCATTTTTATTTAAGGTCAACTTCCAAGAAGAAAAGTGTCAAACAAGAGCGTGCATGGGAACTCTCATATTTTCTCTTATTATGTGAGTTCAAGGACTTTAGACACCATGAAGAAGTCAAGTTAGTGGCGAAAATCTGGATAAAACTCATATTCCTTCCGGAAGAATTGGTGCCCGATTCATCCCGTCAGAAGGTAATTTTTTTTGGACTAACTAAAGTGGTCCCACAACTTGAGGCTCCACATGGTTTTGAAATTTAAGATCTCAGCTTTCAAACAAGCCCAATTATGCTTAATTTGGACGTCGTTCGGTTGGGCTAAATATTACTCAAAGAAGACATGCCCTGCTCCAGTCTAGTTCTGATATAGGTGTAATGTTCAGACCATAACTTTTGATCTACTTATACAAATTGCACACATGAGCCCATTCTGGAATATAGATGTCTAGGGCTTTCCAACAAGCCCAAAATCACCTTATTTGAATGTGTGTGCTGAGAGTTATGCTCCGTTGAAGTGAAGGCTGCTGCATGGAGTTAATGCTGGGCAAATGAAGAGACATAGGTTACATGACATCACCTTGCTGACATCATGCACGACTTGGATGGATTTCTTCAGCTGATTGGAAGCCTAGAATATTCTTTGTAACCTCCCCCACCCCTTTATGTTGAGTCTTTCCATTTTCCAAGCCTTTTCAATTTTCTAGTTTTAATTGCTAGGAGTTTTTAAGTCTTTTGGTTATCTTTATTTAGCCTATAAATAGGTGGGTTATATAGTTGCATTTGAATTCAGAGTGGTAAGCTTTCCCAAAGTGAAATACAATTACCTTTGAGTGTGATTCTCAAAAGTATTCCAAATCCCTAGTTCTATATCTTGAATTTTGGCAAGTTCAAGTGGGGTTCTAGGTTCTCTTCCTTTTCCAATTGGAGTGATTCCTTGGTGAAGACAAGAGAATTTGCCCAAGATCAAGTCCTTGAGTGGCTCCGTGAAGGATTATCTCAAGTACAAGGTCTTGTTTATCCCTTTGTCCTCTTTTGTTATTATTCTTCGATCCATCTCAATCTATCTTCCATATTCACTTTTCTTTGGTTTGATTCTTGTTTGGAATTTGTTTGAGTTTGATTTGGTTCACTTACCACCCACATATACATCACACTCCAATTGGAAAAGGAAGAGAACCTAGAACACCACTTGAATTTGCCACAATTCAAGATATAGAATTAGGAATTTAGTTGCACTTTTGAGAAACACACTCAAAGTACTTGTATTGCTTTGGAAATTTCTTACAATGCTGAATGAATAGCTTCCCACGCCCCTCCCCTTTTATAGACTCAGCAAAAGACAATCAAAGGACTCAAATAACTCCTAACAATTAAAACTAGCTAATGAAAAGTCTAAGAAAAATGAAACGACTCATCATAAAAGGGGTGGGGGAGGTTACAAGGAATATTCTAGGATTTTTGCAGCTGATTACATCAATCTAGAAGCATCTAAAACGTGCACAATATCAGCCACACAAGTATATGTAACCGAAGACTCTTCATATTCCCAGCATTAATCCTTGCAGCAGCCTCCACTTCAACTGAGCATAACTCTCAGCACACACATCCAAATCAGGTGATTCTGGGCTTGTTGGAAAGCCCTGGAAATCTATTTTCCAGAATGGGCTCATTTGCTCAATTTGGATAAGTAGATCAAAAGTTATGGTCCGAACATTACACCTATATCAGAACTAGACTGGAGCAGGACAACTTCTTTGAGTAATATTTAGCCCAACCAAACGACGTCCAAATTAAACATAATTGGGCTTGTTTGAATGCTGAGATCTTAAACTTCAAAACCATGTGGCCCCTCAAGTTGTGGGTCCACTTGAGCTAGTCCAAAAATGAGCACAAAAAAAATTACCTTCCGACGGGATGAATCGGGCACCAATTCTTCCGGAGGGAATATGAGTCTTATCCAGATTTTCGCCACTTGCTTGACTTCTTCATGGTGTCTAAAGTCCTTGAACTCACACAATAAGAGAAAATATGAGAGTTCCCATGCACGCTCTTGTTTGACACTTTTCTTCTTGGAAGTTGACCTTAAATAAAAATGATGCATATGGAAGTCGCCTCTCTTTGATTTGGATGTGAGGGTTTAATTCGGGAAAGTCTAAGCCAAATGAAGAATTTCTTAGTCATTTTTGGCTAACTCTATGGCGCAAATTGGGTACTCAACTCAAGTTTAGCACTACTTGTCATCCCCAAACTGATAGACAAACTGAAGTCACCAATAGGACTTTGGGTACCTTACTTAGAGTCCTAGTGAAGAAGCATTTGAAGAATTGGGATGAGTTGCTACCACATGCCGAGTTTGCATTCAATCGAGTGCCTACCAAGTCCACCCAACTCTCTCCATTTCAAGTTGTCTATGGCTACAATCCCAAGAGTCCCTTGGATCTTGTTCCCATTCCAACTCCAACAAAATTTAGTTGGGAAGCTGAAAAAAGAGCCAAGGAGATCCAAGAACTTCATGCAAGAGTTAGAGATAACATTGCCAAGGCTAAGCTTATGAGTGGTGGTGTTTCTGTATCCATTCAAAGCTTAGTCTATCCTAATCTCATTCATAACAACCGGGTTTAAGGTTTGGTTATTAGCTTAATCTTTTGAGCTTATAATCCTTTGCCTTGAATCTTCACCATTCATTCTCAATACTACTACCTTCCCACTTCCCCAGTTAGCCAAAGCCAAGCATTGGAACCCCACAAAAGGCCTTGCAAAACAAGCAAACACAAAACCTTCCCAAACTGTGCAAAAGAGCATTCCTAAGCACGGCCGGGCAGAATATTGGCACGGTCCCCCCGTGCTGAAAGGCACGACCGTGTCACTTCAGTTCTTCATTTTCCAGCTTTCATTGTTGTGGGACCGAACTTTGGCACGGTTAGACCGTGCTACCAGGCACGACTGTGCCTCCCCTACCCGTGACATATACTTGGTTTCTTGCTTCCCTTTTTGGTGTGTGATTCTGATGTAAGTCTCAAGGGTAGGAACAACCCAAGCTAACTTACAACAGGAACACAACCAAAACAAGTGGGAAACTCACGAACCAGGGGTGGCACGGTCGTGCTTCAAGGCACGGGGGCACAGTGCCAACTTGCTGCCTAAGCACGCCTAGTTTGTGATTTTCACGGTTTTTGAGATGGCTTTTGTGGTTGGGCTCAAAACTGAATCAAAGCAAGAATTCTTGGCCTTGATTAAGCTTGAAATGAATATGAAAACAAAAAGGAGATGTGGGAATGAAGTTCACTGATTAGAACATGAAAAAGGAGAGCTTTGGTTTAAGGAACCCAAAGCTAAGTTCATGAACTTTAAGTGAATTCAATGGAATCTGGATAGTTCTAAGCCCTGTGATTAGATAAGATACACCACTAATCACTTAGCTTAGGGCCCTTAATCTTAGATTAGGATAAGATACACCACCTAACCAAAGATCAAGACTCACTTGGTCACCACCTTAATCGGCCACAATTAAGGATAAGCAAGTTAAGTGTTTAAGAAATCTCAAGACACAAAGTCTTTACTCTCAACTTCAATACTCAAACTTCTTGTTTTTACAAAAGAGCAGCCAAGGCACTTATATAGCCTTGTGATTACATGAAAAGAGCTTTCCTTCTAGGCAAGGAAAGTCATTAAACTAATTCTATGCTTAGTAATACACGGTTTAAGCTAAAACATACATAAGCTGAAAGTTTAAGCTACAAAACACAAGATTCCCTTCTTAAACTCTTTCCTAAGTATTAAGAAACCTTGTTGACTCAATTTCCCTTCAAGGAAGGTAAGAGAGCATGGCTGCCACCTCAAAAGGACTGAAAATTGCATGTGTGCCATGTCATGCTTGGGTGGTCGAATGAGAGCTTGCAAAATGGTGGCGTTTCACTGGCTCCACGTGTCTCTCTCTCAAGTAACTGAGTGGTGCTTAATCAAGCAGTTCAAAATGACCTGCTTGGCAGCCTTCCACCTTAAGCAAACCCCTTGAAGGAGGAAAACCACCAGGCTAAGCAACCGGGTGTCAAGCAGCCGGTTTCTGCCTCCAGTTGCAACGCATGTTTGACACCCCAAATGATGACTAATTGCTACGTTTATTACATGGTTGGAAACCTCAAGATGTCTAGATTACCCTGCTTTTTGAATCATAGCAATTGGACGTCATTTGCCCCTTGAATCAGCCTGATTTCCCAAACCGTGCAGATTAGACTCCAAAACAGCACAGGTTTACTAATTAGCTTAGTTCACTAACCAATTGAACTCCAAATCTGGTAATTCCAATTGGAAATGAAAGCTAAGATCTTGGGGACCCAAAATATGTAAAAATACAAGATTTAAGCTAAACTACATCATAAAAAATAAAAAGAACAAAACCGGGTTCATCCTGGCCCTGCTGGGCAGTTTGACACCTTGGGTTTAATTGCTGATTTGAACGACCAAATGAAGTCCAAATTGGATGAAACTTGATTTGTTGGAAATCTAACATCTTGATCTTCAAATCCATCAAAAAAATATTAGACGTAAACCCTTAGTATGTTTGAGAAATTAAGCACACAAAAACGGGTTAGCTGCTGGATTTAACCCTTGCCCTGCAGTTTCAATGTTTAATCAAAACTTGGATGATTTATTCATCCTTAAACCAGCATAATAAGATTACCTAATTGATTTGATTCTTTTTTAACAAAAGGGATGGAGGAATTTCCATCATACTCCCCTTGTTAAAAATGATTTGCCCTCAAATCATAGTAGGTAATGAACTCCTCTTTTGCTTCAATTCTGGTTGAAATAAAATCAACCTCATAAACAAGTCTCTTTTGAACTTAGAGACTTTCTTCTTTACCTTCCCCTTGTTGATTGGAATGGTGGACGTAGGGGGCTCCTTGAACATGATTGGAACCACTTTCTCACATGCTCTTAATTCAGGATTAGGAACTATAAGGAATGATTCTGAATTGAATTGACAGAAGGTTCGTTTGAGTGTTTTGGGTGTGGGTGGAGTGGGGGAAAAGGTTGATGGTTCACCAAAAGTCATGAAAAGAATATTTTGATTCTCTTTGTATTTTGGTGGGTGGTAAGTGTCTAAGGTGAGCATTTCACCTTCATCCGCCTCAATCACTATCTCCTCGAGATCATCTTCTTTATCCTCTTTCTTTTCCTCTTCTATTTCAACCTCCTTCAGTTCTTCCACTAAGGGCATCTTCTTTTCCTCCTGATTTTCCTCCTTTCTCACGGCTTTCCTTTCTTCCGAGGTAATGACCTTGTTGTTTGGGCAATCCGTGGCTAAGTGTCCAAGCCCTTGGCACTTGAGACACCTCCTAAGTTGTGGGGGAAAGATCATTTGTGGGGTTGGTTTTTTTTTTGTGGTGTGGAAGGGAATGAACCTATGGGCTTAATGAAGACACTTTCTTTCATGGGCATGTAAGTGGATGGACAAAAGGAACCCTTCATCTTACCACTCAATTTCTTCCAAGTTCTCACCTTCTCTTTTCCTTTCTTTTTTCGCTCAAACTTATACTTATTCCACCACTGAAGTGCACAACCTCTCAATCTTGAAATCACCACTTTGAACTTCTCTTGGTCACTAAGGATACAACAAGCAAAAACTCGTTCCACCTTAGATAACCAACCTGTGAACTCTTCCATTTCGCCACGAAATTTTGGAATTGCAAAGCAAGCATATCCAATATCAATAAAAGCCAGTTCTTCCTCCAAGTTCATTGAAGATGGCATGAAGGATGAGGTCTAGGGTTCTTTGTGGATTGATTTGAAACGTAAGTAGGCTGTTTGTGTTTGAAATGATTTCAGAGATAGGCTGGGAATGGCGTGGGGTTCAGGTAAGGAGCTGAACTTGCTCTGATACCAAAAATGATGTAAGTCTCAAGGGTAGGAACAACCCAAGCCAACTTACAACAAGAACACAACCAAAACAAGTGGAAAACTCACGAACCAGGGGTGGCACGGTCGTGCTTCAAGGCACGGGGGCACCGTGCCAACTTGCTGCCTAAGCACGCCTAGTTTGTGATTTTCACGGTTTTGAGATGGCTTTTGTGTTTGGGCTCAAAACTGAATCAAAGCAAGAATTCTTAGCCTTGATTAAGCTTGAAATGAATATGAAAAGGAAAAGGAGACGTGGGGAATGCAGTTCACTGATTAGAACACGAAAAGAGAGAGCTTATGGTTTAAGGAATCCAAAAGCTAACTTCATGAACTTTAAGTGAATTCAATGGAATTTGGATAGTTCTAAGCCTTGTGATTAGATAAGATACACTACTAATCACTTAGCTTAGGGCCCTTAATCTTGGATTAGGATAAGATACACCACCTAATCAATGATTAAGACTCACTTGAACACCACCTTAATCGACCTAACTAAGGATAAGCAAGTTAAGTGTTTAAGAGGAACTCAAGACACAAAGTCTTTGCTTTCTTTCAATACTCAAGCTTCTTGTTTTACAAAAGAGCAGCCAAGGCACTTATATAGCCTTGTGATTACATGAAAAGAGCTTTCCTTCTAGGCAAGAAAAGTCATTAAACTAATCCTATGCTTAGTAATACATGGTTTAAGCTAAAACATACATAAGCTGAAAGTTTAAGCTACAAAACACAAGATTTCCTTCTTAAACTCTTTCCTAAGCATTAAGAAACTTGGTTGACTCAATTTCCCTTCAAGGGAGGTAAGGTATACACGGTTGCCACCTCAAAAGGTTGATGAATGCATGGCTGCCATATAGAGTGAGTGTGGGTGGTTCATAGCTTGCCAAGTGTCACCTTCTTCATGCTTCCACGTGTCTCACTCCTATGTGTCTGAGTGGCAACTTACCAAGCAGCTCAAGGTGACCAACTAGGCAAGCACACACCTCAAGCAAACCCATCTAGGAGGGAAATCCACCTAGTTAAGTAACAGGGTGTCTAGGTGCCTGTTTCTGCCGTGACTTGTGCTTCATGGTTGACACCTCAAATGCTGAGTAATCTTGGATTTCCTTACATGGAAGGAAACCTCAAGATGTCTAGTTTACCCTCGTTTTTGAATCATAGCATTTGGACGTCGTTTACCCCTTGAATGAGCCTGATTTCCCAAACCGTGCAGATTGGACTCCAAAACAGCATAGGTTTACTAATTAGCTTAATTCACTAACCAATTGAACTCCAAATCTGGTAATTCCAATTGGAAATGAAAGCTAAGATCTTGGGGACCCAAAATATGTAAAAATACAAGATTTAAGCTAAACTACATCATAATAAATAAAAAGAACAAAACCGGGTTCATCCTGGCCCTGCTGGGCAGTTTTGACACCTTGGGTTTAATTGCTGATTTGAACGACCAAATGAAGTCCAAATTGAATGAAACTTGATTTGTTGGAAAGCTAACATCTTGATCTTCAAATCCATCAAAAAATATTAGACATAAACCCTTAGTATGTTTGAGAAATTAAGCATAAAAAAAGGGGTTAACTGCTGGATTTAACCCTTGCCCTGCAGTTTCAATGTTTAATCAAAACTTGGATGATTTATTCATCCTTAAACCAGCATAATAAGATTACCTAATTTGATTTGATTCTTTTTTAACAAAAGGGATGGAGGGATTTCCATCAGATTCTTTGGGCTCCTTTCTTTGGGCTCCTTTCCCTTGAGACATACATCATATTTGGTATCAGAGCCCAGGTTTCTCTTAGGCCTGGTACCTCCACTTCACTTCCACAAAACTTACACTCCATTCCTTCTTCACCATCTAATTCTTCTATTACCTCAAAGATGACTTCTTCTAGTATGTCATTGGAAGAGAAGTTTGAATCCTTGATGAAGCAAAACGAGTTCCTTGCCAATCAGATTCGAGAAGACTCACAAAGAAATCAAGAATCTCAGGCACAGAATGAATATCTGAGGAAGCAGTTGGGTTCATTCCTGAAGCAGAAGCAAAGAATAAATGAGGAGATCGATGAAACTCGTCAATCTGAACCAAGAGTTCGTGAACAAGTTCAAAGTCATGATATTGATTCTTCAAGTGAAGAAGAAGAGCCTCGAATGGATAGAGGAGTGTCACGAAACCAGTCCAATAGCAATGACTTCAGAGTGGAACTTCCTGAGTTCGAAGGTAAACTAGATCCTGAAGAGTTTGTTGACTGGCTGAATACAGTTGAAAGAGTCTTTGATACAAAGGCATTCCTGATGATAAGAAGGTCAAACTGGTGGCTTTAAGACTCAGAAAGTATGCATCCTTGTGGTGGACTAATCTGAATGCCAAGAGAACTAGAGAACGAAAAGCAAAGATTGGTACTTGGGAAAAGATGAAGGCCAAGCTAAAGGCAAGGTTCCTTCCACCTACGTATGTCCAAGATTGTTACTCCCAGTTTCATAATCTTACTCAAGGTAACATGTCTGTTGAAGAATATACTCGAGAGTTTGAGAAACTGATGATTAAATGTGACATACAAGAGCCTGAAGAGCAAACCATCGTTAGATACTTGGGTGGTCTTGAACCTAGGTATTCTAATGTGGTAGAACTACAAGCCTATACTTCCTTTGATGAGGTTTGTGTGTTAGCACACAAAGTGGAACAACAAAAGAGAATCAAACCATTCCAGAAACCTCAAGGTACCAAGCTTTTCCTACGGAACAAACCCTTTAACAAGGGGAGTTCCAATCCACCACCAAAGCCACAAACACCCTTTCCCTCTTATCCACAAAGAACCCCAGCTCCTCAAAAGGCTCCAGCACCCCTATTCCGACCTAACCCTAATCCAATGAGTAATCAAAGATGTTTCAAATGTCAAGGGCTTGGTCATATTGCATCTGAGTGTCCAAACAGGAAGGTAATCACCCTAGCTGAGTGGACCGCAGTTAAGGAGGATTTTGAAGAGGAGGAACGTGAGCCAGAAAGTGAACCAGAAGCTGAAGAATCTCAGGATGAGATTATTGAAGAAGCTGATGAAGGAGAACTCTTAGTCTTGAGAAGAGTTCTGAGTAATCAGAAGGGAGCTAAAGATGAACAGAGGGAGAATATCTTTCACACTCGATGTACCTCCCAAGAAAAGATATGTTCTCTGATTATCGATGGAGGCAGCTGTGCTAATGTGGTTTCTCTAAGCATGATTGAGAAACTCGGGCTACAAACCAAGACTCATCCGCATCCATACAACATCCAGTGGTTAAACCAAAGCAAGGGAATTCAGGTGAACTCTCGTTGTTTGGTTTCCTTTTCCATTGGTAAAAATTATCAAGATGAGTTATGGTGCGATGTAATTCCAATGGATGCATGTCATATTCTTTTGGGAAGACCTTGGTTGTATGATCGAAAGGTCATGCATAATGGACACTTGAATACCTATTCATTTTCCAAGGATAGTAAGAAAATCCCCCTAGCCCCTTTATCCCCATCACAGCTCCACGAAATTCAGCCTCACAAAAAATCCAAGCATACTGATTGTTTGTTAACTGCGAGTGAACCAATTTTAAAGGCATCACAGCATGAGTTCAAGGCCTTGATGGAGGTCCATCCTCAAGGTCTAATAATGTTTCATTGATCCAAAATAATCAAGAAATCAACTCCAAAGTCACGGCCATGAGTCACTTGATGGAAAACACACAAGGTGATGCACCCGGGTTTTCATCCAGATTTTTACCCGGTTTTTGTTATCTTATTACATCGGCCTAAGGCACATTTTGGTGCCCGTTTTTTGAATGATTATCAAGTTCAGGATGTTAGCTTTTAAGTCCAATTGGTTTCATATCATTTGGAATTCAATTGGTTACTTAAAACAGTTCATCTCTTGAACCTGTCCGGATTGCACTGCAAAATGCACGGTTTTGGTTTTCTGGTTTGTTAATGGGGCAAACGACGTCCAAATGCTACGATTCCAATTGGAGGGCAAACTAGACATCTTGATGTTTCCAACCATGTAAGAAACGTAGCAATTAGTCATCATTTGAGGTGTCAAGCATGCGTTGCACGTTGAGGCAGAAACTAGCTGACTGACACCCGGTTACTTAGCCTAGTAGTTTTCCTCCTTCAAGGGGTTTGCTTAAGGTGGAAGACTGCCAACTAGGTCATTTTGAGCTGCTTGATAAACCACCCCCCAGCCACTTGTGAGAGAGACACGCGGAGCAAGTGAAACACCACCATTTTGCAAGCTCTCATTCGACCACTCAAGCATGACATGGCACACATGCATTTTTCAGTCTTTTTGAGGTGGCTAGCCGTGCACTCTTACCTTCCTAGCTGGGAAATTGAGTCATCTACATTCCTTAATGCATAGGAAAGGCTTAGGAAGATAAATTAAGTGCTTTGTAAAATAAACTTTCAGCTTTTGGTTTGTATTAGAGTAAACCGTGTGTTAGGTAGTGATTTGCAAGTTTAATGACCTTCCTCCCTTGGAAGGAAAGCTCATTCGTGTACTCTCAAGGCCATATAAAGCCTTATATGTTCATTTGAAGCAATAGAGTTGAAATTTTCAGTTGAGAGAAAAGACTTTGTGTCTTGTGATTTCCTAAACACTTAACTTGCTTATCCTTAATTGTGGCCGATTAAGGTGGTGACCAAGTGAGTCTTGATCTTTGGTTAGGTGGTGTATCTTATCCTAATCCAAAATTAAGGGCCCTAAGCTAAGTGATTAGTGGTGTATCTTATCTAATTATCTGACTTAGAACTATCCTAAATTCATTAAACACACTTGAAGTTCATAAGCAAGCTCTTGGTTTCTCTCCCCTTAATCCGTGAGCCTCTTTAGTGATCTTCTTGGTGTTCTTCATCCTCCTTTACTTTCCTCACTTCCTTTACTCCTTTGATTCCACTTTTCCACACAAAATCAAGCCTTGACAAAGCTGATTGCATCGAACTTCCAACAACCTTCAAAGCTATCTCAAATCGCGGAAAGGGACTTACCTAGGCAAGCTAGGCAGCGAGTTGGCACGGTCACCCCGTGCCATCAAGCACGATCGTGCCACCCCTGGCCGTAAGAGTTTGCTTGTTTTCTAGCCTCCTTTGATGTGAGTTAACTTGGGTTGCTTTCCTTCCCTTGGACTTACATCAATTTTGGTATTAGAGCAAGTTCAGAACTTGGCCTGAACCCCACGTCATTCCCAGCTTATCTTTGAAATAATTCAGATACAATCAAACACAAACAGTTCATTCCTGCGATCACAATGAGTACTAGCATGTCTGTGGAAGAAAGGCTTGAAGTTCTTTCTAAGCAAATGCAAGAAATGAGTGTGAGTAATCGAGAACTTAAAGCACAAAATGAGTACTTGAGGAAACAGCTTGGAAACCATATGAAACAAAAGCAGAAACTTCAAGAATCACCAAGCATTCGGATTGGAACAGATTATGGCTATGAAGAGGAAGCTAACAATGCGTTCTCTGAAGAAGAAGTACCATTTGAAAGAATGCAAAGAAGAGCGCGACCTACTTTCAACTCTAATGAGATCAAGGTTGATATTCCTGAGTTCGAGGGTAAGTTAGATCCTGATGAGTTCATTGAATGGTTACAAACGGTGGAGCGTATTTTTGAGTTCAAGGAGATTCCAGAAAATAAGAAAGTCAAAATAGTTGCTCTTAGATTAAGGAAATATGTCTCCTTATGGTGGACAAACCTTACTGCTAAGAGAACTAGAGAAAGGAAGAGTAAGATTGCTACTTGGGACAAAATGAAAGCCAAGATGAAGGCTCGGTGATGGAAATCCCTCCATCCCTTTTGTTAAAAAAGAATCAAATCAAATTAGGTAATCTTATTATGCTGGTTTAAGGATGAATAAATCATCCAAGTTTTGATTTAACATTGAAACTGCAGGGCAAGGGTTAAATCCAGTAGCTAACCCGTTTTTGTGTGCTTAATTTCTCAAACATACTAAGGGTTTATGTCTAATATTTTTTGATGGATTTGAAGATCAAGATGTTAGCTTTCCAACAAATCAAGTTTCATCCAATTTGAACTTCATTTGGTCGTTCAAATCAGCAATTAAACCCAAGGTGTCAAAACTGCCCAGCAGGGGCAGGATGAACCCGGTTTGGTTCTTTTTATTTCTTATGGTGTAGTTTAGCTTAAATCTTGTATTTTTACATATTTTGGGTCCCCAAGATCTTAGATTTCATGTCCAATTGAAATTACCAGATTTGGAGTTCAATTGGTTAGTGAATTAAGCTAATTAGTAAACCTGTGCTGTTTTGGAGTCCAATCTGCACGGTTTGGGAAATCAGGCTGATTCAAGGGGCAAATGACGTCCAATTGCTATGATTAAAAAAGGAGGGTAATCTAGACATCTTGAGGTTTCCATCCATGTAAGAAACGTAGCAATTAGTCATCATTTGAAGTGTCAAGCATGCGTTGCAAATTGAGGCAGAAACCGGCTGACTGACACCCGGTTACTTAGGCTAGTAGTTTTCCTTCTTCAAGGGGTTTGCTTAAGGTGGAAGACTGCCAACTAGGTCATTTTGAGCTGCTTGATAAACCACCACCCTGCCACTTGCGAGAGAGACACGTGGAGAAAGTGAAACGCCACCATTTTGCAAGCTCTCATTCGACCACTCAAGCATGACATGGCACACATGCATTTTTCAGTCCTTTTGAGGTGGCTAGCCATGCACTCTTACCTTCTTTGAAGGGAAATTGAGTTAACAAGGTTTCTTAATGCTTAGGAAAGAGTTTAAGAAGGAAATCTTGTATTTTGTTGCTTAAACTTTTAGCTTATATATGTTTTAGCTTGAACCGTGTATTACTAAGCATAGGATTAGTTTAATGACTTTCCTTGCCTAGAAGGAAAGCCCTTTTCATGTAATCACAAGGCCATATAAGTGCCTTGGCTGCTCTTTTGTAAAACAAGAAGCTTGAGTATTGAAATTAAGAAAAGACTTTGTGTCTTGTGTTCCTCTCAAACACTTAACTTGCTTATCCTTAATTAGGCCAATTAAGGTGGTGTTCAAGTGAAGTCTTAAACTTGATTAAGTGGTGATATCTGTATCTTAATCATAGTTTAAGGGCCCTAAACTTGAGTTTGGTGGTGTTTCTGTATCCATTCTTCAAGTTTAGTTCTATCTCATTTGGTGTTATACTCAAGGATTCAAAGAGAGTTAAAGTGAGTTTGCTAGCTTTTATTTGGAGTTAGTGAATCTTAACTTTGCTTCTCTCCCACTTTCTCTCATTTACAAGCCACTCATATATCCATCCCCATGCTTATTCAAGGCTTAGACTACCTTTAATAGTCTAGCTTCCATCACAAACCTCAAACCATACTCAACCGTGCAAAAGTGAGAAACATGGTGTCACAAACCAGAAAAGTGGCACGGCCTGCCCGTGCCTAAAGGCACGACCGTGCCACACATAATCCGTGTGGTTTTCACTTGGTTGTTTCATATTCTTGGTAGCTTGTAACTTGGTTCCATTCATCCTTTGAGATATACATCAAATACATCAAACTTCCTTTGATTTTCACTTAGAATCCTTGATTCTAAGTTCCATTCCTCCCTCACATGTTTGTTGCCTCACAACCAACATATACTTTCCTTAGTTTTCTCATGATTGTATTATCCCTTGGTTTGTAAGCTTTCACTCTTAATTTGAGTATTAGCCTAGACCCTCGGCAGGTACATCACTCGGTTTTTGCCTTCTACGTATGTCCAAGATCAATACATGCTCTTTCATCATTTGAATCAAGGCAAGATGAGTGTTGAAGAATATACTCGTGAGTTTGAGAAACTCATGATCAAATGTGACATTCATGAGCCTGAAGAGCAGACCATGGTTCGTTACCTGGGAGGGCTTGATCCTAGGATAGCCAACGTGATGTAAGTCCAAGGGAAGGATAGCAACCCAAGTTAACTCACGTCGAAGGAAGCTAGAAATCAAGCAATTTCTCACGGCCAGGAGTGGCACGGCCGTGCTTGATGGCACGGGGTGACCGTGCCAGTTCACTGCCTAGCTTGCCTAGGAAAGCTCTTCTTCACGGTTTTGTGATAGCTTTGAAGGTTTTTGAAAGTTCGATGCAATCAGCTATGTCAAGGCTTGATTTTGTGTGGGTAAGAGGAATCAAAGGGGTAAGGAAGTGAGGGAAGTAAAGGAGGATAAAAAGACACTAAGAAGAACAAAGGGAATTCATGGTTTAAGAGGAGTGAAACCAAGAACTAGTTTGTGAACTTCAAGAGTGTTTAATGAAACTTGGATAGTTCTAAGCTAGATGATTAGATAAGATACACCACTAATCATTTAGCTTAGGGCCCTCAATCTTGGATTAGGATAAGATTCCCCACCTAACCAAAGATTGAGACTCACTTGATCACCACCTTAATCGGCCACAATTAAGGATAAGCAAGTTAAGTGTTTAGGAAATCACAAGACACAAAGTCTTTTCTCTCTACTGAAAATTCAACTCTATTCCTTCAAAATGAACATACAAGGATTTATATGGCCTTGAGAGTACACAAATGAGCTTTCCTTCCAAGGGAGGAAAGTCATTAAACTTGCTAATCACTTCCTAACACACGGTTTACGCTAATACAAACCAAAAGCTGAAAGCTTATTTTACAAAACACTTAAGTTATCTTCCTAAACCTTTCCTATGCATTAAGGAATGTAGATGACTCATTTTCCCAGCTAGAAAGGTAAGAGTGCATGGCTAGCCACCTCAAAAGGACTGAAGAATGCATGTGTGCCATGTCATGCTTGAGTGGTCAAATGAGGGCTTGCAAAATTGTGATGTTTTACTTGCTCCACGTGTCTCTCTCTCAAGTAGCTGAGTGGTGCTTGATCAAGCAGCTCAAAATGACCTGCTTGGCAGCCTTCCACCTTAAGCAAACCCCTTGAAGGAGGAAAACCACAAAGCTAAGCAACCGGGTGTCAAGCAGCCAGTTTCTGCCTCCACTTGCAACGCATGTTTGACACCTCAAATGATGACTATTTGCTACGTTTCTTACATGGTTGGAAACCTCAAGATGTCTAGTTTACCCTCCATTTGGAATCGTAGCATTTGGACGTCATTTGCACCCTGAACAAACCAGAAAACCAAAACCGTGCATTTTGCAGTGCAATCCGGACAGGTTCAAGAGATGAACTGTTTTAAGTAACCAAATGAATTCCAAATGATATGAAACCAATTGAAACCAATTGGACTTAAAAGTTAACATCCTGAACTTGATAATCATCCAAAAAAACGGACACCAAAATATGCTTTAGGCCGATGTAATAAGATAGCAAAAACCGGGTAAAAATCTGGATGAGAACCCGGGGGTATCACCTTGTGTGTTTGCCATCAAGTGACTCATGGCCGTGACTTTGGAGTTGATTTCTTGATTATTTTGGACCAACGAAACGTTATTAGACCTTGAGGATGGATCTCCATCATTCTCCCCTTGTTGGGAAGATTTGGTCCTCAAATCAGAAAGGTAACCATCTGCTTCATAAGGGCTTAAATCAGCAACGTTAAACGTAGCTGATTCTCCATAATCTCCTGGTAACTCTACCTTGTAAGCATTATTGTTGATCTTCTCCAAAATCTCGAATGGACCATCCGCTCTAGGCATCAATTTAGTTTTCCTTTTGGAAGGAAAACGTTCTTTACGAAGATGAATCCAAACCAAATCACCTGGCTTAAAAAAGCTTCTCCCTTTTATGCTTGTTAGCTTGGGCTGTGTATGAAAGTGTAGTTTTCTCAATCTTGGCCTTTACTAACTCATGCAACTTTTGGATTTCTTCCACCCTAGTAGCGGCATCCGCACTTGGCTTTTGATCTAATGGTCGTGGTACAAGATCAAGTGGACTTAGGGGATCAATTCCATAGACCACCTTAAAGGGAGATGGACCAGTAGCCTTGCTTGGAGTCTTATTGTAAGCAAATTCAGCATGTGGAAGTAACAGATCCCAAGCTTTGATGTGGTTTTTAATCAGAACCCTTAATAAAGTACCAAGGGTTCAATTAGTAACCTCGGTTTGCCCATCTGTTTGTGGATGACAAGTGGTACTGTACTTGAGTTTGGTACCCAACTTTTTCCACAAAGTAATCCAAAAGTGACTTAAAAATTTCGTATCTCGATCTGAGACAATGGAACGAGGAATCCCATGAAGTCTCATAACCTCCTTGAAATACAATTCAGCAATATGAGTGGCATCATTAGTCTTGTTGCAGGGAATGAAATGAGCCATCTTCGAAAATCGATCCACGACCACAAAGATAGAATCTTTATGCCTTTGTGTCTTTGGTAAACCAAGTATGAAATCCATACTAACGTCCACCCAAGGCAACGTAGGAATAGGAAGTGGCGTGTATAGTCCCTGGGGAAGCGAATGACTCTTCGCAATTTGACACGTACTGCCCCTTCTAATGATGTCTTGAACGTCCTTCTCCATGCCTGGCCAATAATAATGTTCCCTAAGCATAGTTAGGGTCTTGTCTTCGCCAAAATGGCCAGCCAAAGATCCAGCATGGACTTCTCGAATTAACAACTCACGAGTGCTGCATTTGGGGACACATAACCGAGCACCTTTAAAGAGAAAATCTTCTTGAATTAAGAAGTCCCCTTTGGGATGTTTAGTACACTCAGAATATAACACCCCAAAATCTTCATCATTCTGATATAACGCCTTTAGATGCCCAAATCCAAGGATACAAGCATCTAATTGGAACATCAATAGATATCGCCGTGATAGAGCATCGGCGCCTTGATTTAGTTTGCCGGACTTATGCTTGATAGTAAAGTGAAAGGACTGTAGGAATTCCAACCACTTAGCATGGCGCGAGTTTAACTTGTGTTGGCCTTGAATATATTTCAAAGCCTCGTGATCTGAATGCAGAATAAACTCACTGGCAATCAAATAGTGGTTCCAATGTTCTAGACATCGAATGATGGCGTAGAATTCCTTGTCATAAGTTGAATACCTCTTCCTGGTATCACATAACTTCTCACTGAAGAAGGCCAAAGGGCGTCCTTCTTGAGTAAGAATGCCTCCAATACCAACCCCAGAAGCATTGCATTCAACTTCAAAGACTTTCTCAAAACACGGTAGGGCTAAAACTGGTGCTTGAGTTAGTCTCTCTTTCACTTCTTCAAAGGCTGCTTGGGCCTTAGGATTCCAAGTGAATGAGGAACCCTTAAGAATCTCGGTCATAGGAGCTAAGATAGTGCTGAAATTTCGTATGAACCTCCTATAGAAAGAGGCCAAGCCCTGAAAGCTTCGAACGTCATGAATGCTCTTAGGAACAGGCCAAGTTCGAATAGCCTCAATCTTGCTTTCATCCGCCTTAATACCATCTTCAGAAACAATGTAACCTAAGAAGGTAACTTCATGAGTAAAGAAGGTACACTTCTTTAGGTTCCCGAATAACTTCTCCTTTTCAAGAACGAGCATCACCTGAGTTAAATGATCTTGATGTTCTTGCTCGTTCTTACTGAACACCAATATATCATCGAAGTAAACAACCACGAACTTGCCCAAGTATGGTCTAAATACTTGATTCATTAACCTCATAAACGTACTAGGGGCATTAGAAAGACCGAAAGGCATGACTAACCATTCATATAATCCGCCCTTAGTCTTGGAAGCAGTTTTCCACTCATCGCCCTCCCTAATACGAATTTGATAATAACCACTCCTCAAATCAATCTTACTAAACACCTTAGAGTCATGTAATTCATCCAACATATCTTCAAGCCTAGGTATAGGGTACCTATACTTGATAGTAATTTTGTTTATGGCCCTACTGTCGACACACATCCTCATACTACCATCCTTCTTCGGAACCAAAAGAGCAGGAACAGCACATGGACTTAAGGATTCTCGTACCAACCCCTTGAATATCAGTTCTTCAACTTGTCGTTGAATCTCTTGAGTTTCCTTGGGATTTGTCCTGTAGGCTGGCTTATTAGGCAGAATGGATCCTGGGATAAGGTCAATATGATGTTGAATGTCACGCTTTGGGGGTAAACCCAAAGGTATCTCTTCTGGAAATAGGTGACTGAATTGATTCAATATGACCTTGGCTATGGGATGGGATGGAAGTGGTGTTTGTGGCTCATCTTGTACTTGCAATATCCATTCTTTCAAGGCTTTGAACTCATGTTGAGAGGCCTTTAAAAGTGGTTCAACATATGTCAAAAGCAAGTCAGATTGATTTTGGCTTTTTTGTGGTTTCATTTTGTGGAGTTCGGATGGTGACATAGGATTCAGAGTAATCTTCTTGCCATCTTTGGAAAAGGAATAAGTATTAAGATAACCATTATGCATAACCTTTCTGTCATACATCCATGGTCGTCCTAACAGAATATGACAAGCATCCATGGGGATAATATCACACCAAAGTTCATCTTGGTAATTTTTACCAAGAGAGAATGAAATCAAGCAACGAGAGTTAACTTGTAATCCCTTGCCTTGATTTAACCATTGAATGTTGTATGGGTGTGGGTGTGCCGTGGACTGAAGGTTCAGTTTCTCAATCATATTCAATGAAACAACGTTGGCACAACTTCCTCCATCGATGATTAACGAGCACACTTTGCCTTGGACTGTACATCGTGAGTGAAAGATGTTCTCACGTTGTTCATCCTTAGCAACTCGTTGATTGCTCAATACCCTTCGAATTACTAGCATCTCACCTTCATCTGCGTTTTCCACAAACTCCTCCTGATCATCTTCATGATCGCTCTCAGCATCTTCTGCCTTTTCCTCTTCTTTCTCCTCGGCAAATTCTCCCTCTATGGCTTCCCATTCAGCTAAGGTGACTACCTTTCGACTAGGACAATCAGAAGCAATGTGTCCTAAGCCTTGGCACTTGTAACACCTTCTTTGGCTTACAGGGTATGGGTTTGGACGTGGGGGGTTTGATGGTGGTGGCCTTTGAGGAGCTTGGTTTTTTTGTGGATTATATGGGAAAGGGGTAGATGATTTAGGCTGAGGTGTGGTACTCCCCTTGTTTAAGGGTTGCCCACGGTTTGGTGTAGAATAAGGCTTGAATGAATCACGAACATTCATTCTAGACTTTCTTTGTTGCTCCACCTTGTGTGCTAGGACACACACTTCGTCAAAGGTGGTATAAGCTTGCAACTCAACCACGTTAGCTATCCTAGGATCAAGCCCTCCTAGGTAACGTACCATGGTCTGCTCTTCAGGCTCATGAATGTCACATTTGATCATGAGTTTCTCAAACTCACGAGTATATTCTTCAACACTCATCTTACCCTGATTCAAATGGTGAAAGAGCATGTATTGATCTTGGACATACGTGGAAGGCAAAAACCGTGCCTTCATCTTGGCTTTCATCTTGTCCCAAGTAGCAATCTTACTCTTCCTTTCTCTAGTTCTCTTAGCAGTAAGGTTTGTCCACCATAAGGAGGCATATTTCCTTAATCTAAGAGCAACTATTTTGACTTTCTTATCTTCTGGAATCTCCTTGAACTCAAAAATACGCTCCACCGTTTGTAACCATTCAATGAACTCATCAGGATCTAACTTACCCTCGAACTCAGGAATATCAACCTTGATCTCATTAGAGTTGAAAGTAGGTCGCACTCTTCTTTGCATTCTTTCAAATGGTACTTCTTCTTCAGAGAACGCATTGCTAGCTTCCTCTTCATAGCCATAGTCTGTTCCAGTCCGAATGCTTGGTGATTCTTGAAGTTTCTGCTTTTGTTTCATATGGTTTCCAAGCTGTTTCCTCAAGTACTCATTTTGTGCTTTGAGTTCTCGATTGCTCACACTCATTTCTTGCATTTGCTTAGAAAGAACTTCAAGCCTTTCTTCCACAGACATGCTAGTACTCATTGTGATTGCAGGAATGAACGGTTTGTGTTTGATTGTGTTTGAAATGATTTCAGAGATAAGCTGGGAATGACGTGGGGTTCAGGCCAAGTTCTGAACTTGCTCTGATACCAAAATGATGTAAGTCCAAGGGAAGGATAGCAACCCAAGTTAACTCACGTCGAAGGAAGCTAGAAATCAAGCAATTTCTCACGGCCAGGAGTGGCACGGCCGTGCTTGATGGCACGGGGTGACCGTGCCAATTCACTGCCTAGCTTGCCTAGGAAAGCTCTTCTTCACGGTTTTGAGATAGCTTTGAAGTTTTTGAAAGTTCGATGCAATCAGCTATGTCAAGGCTTGATTTTGTGTGGATAAGAGGAATCAAAGGAGTAAGGAAGTGAGGGAAGTAAAGGAGGATAAAAAGACACTAAGAAGAACAAAGGTAATTCATGGTTTAAGAGGAGTGAAACCAAGAACTAGTTTGTGAACTTCAAGAGTGTTTAATGAAACTTGGATAGTTCTAAGCTAGATGATTAGATAAGATACACCACTAATCATTTAGCTTAGGGCCCTCAATCTTGGATTAGGATAAGATTCACCACCTAACCAAAGATTGAGACTCACTTGATCACCTCCTTAATCGGCCACAATTAAGGATAAGCAAGTTAAGTGTTTAGGAAATCACAAGACACAAAGTCTTTTCTCTCTACTGAAAATTCAACTCTACTTCTTCAAAATGAACATACAAGGCTTTATATGGCCTTGAGAGTACACAAATGAGCTTTGCTTCCAAGGGAGGAAAGTCATTAAACTTGCTAATCACTTCCTAACACACGGTTTACTCTAATACAAACCAAAAGCTGAAAGCTTACTTTACAAAGCACTTAAATTATCTTCCCAAACCTTTCCTATGCATTAAGGAATGTAGATGACTCATTTTCCCAGCTAGAAAGGTAAGAGTGCATGGCTAGCCACCTCAAAAGGACTGAAGAATGCATGTGTGCCATGTCATGCTTGAGTGGTCAAATGAGGGCTTGCAAAATGGTGATGTTTTACTTGCTCCACGTGTCTCTCTCTCAAGTACCTGAGTGGTGCTTAATCAAGCAGCTCAAAATGACCTGCTTGGCAGCCTTCCACCTTAAGCAAACCCCTTGAAGGAGGAAAACCACCAGGCTAAGCAACCGGGTGTCAAGCAGCCAGTTTCTGCCTCCACTTGCAACGCATGTTTGACACCTCAAATGATGACTATTTGCTACGTTTCTTACATGGTTGGAAACCTCAAGATGTCTAGTTTACCCTCCATTTGGAATCGTAGCAGTTGGACGTCATTTGCCCCCTGAACAAACCAGAAAACCAAAACCGTGCATTTTGCAGTGCAATCCGGACAGGTTCAAGAGATGAACTGTTTTAAGTAACCAAATGAATTCCAAATGATATGAAACCAATTGGACTTAAAAGTTAACATCCTGAACTTGATAATCATCCAAAAAACGGACACACAAAATATGCTTTAGGCCGATGTAATAAGATAGCAAAAACTGGGTAAAAATCTGGATGAGAACCCGGGTGTATCACCTTGTGTGTTTGCCATCAAGTGACTCATGGCCGTGACTTTGGAGTTGATTTCTTGATTATTTTGGACCAACGAAACGTTATTAGACCTTGAGGATGGACCTCCATCACAACGTGGTTGAGTTGCAAGCTTATACCACCTTTGACGAAGTGTGTGTCCTAGCACACAAGGTGGAACAACAAAGAAAGTCTAGGATGAATGTTCGTGATTCATTCAAGCCTTATTCTGCACCAAACCGTGGGCAACCCTTAAACAAGGGGAGTACCACACCTCAGCCTAAATCATCTACCCCTTTCCCATCTAATCCACAAAAGAACCAAGCTCCTCAAAGGCCACCACCATCAAACCCCCCACGTCCAAACCCATACCCTGTAAGCCAAAGAAGGTGTTACAAGTGCCAAGGCTTAGGATACATTGCTTCTGATTGTCCTAGTCGAAAGGTAGTCACCTTAGCTGAATGGGAAGCCATAGAGGGAGAATTTGCCGAGGAGAAAGAAGAGAAAAAGTGATGTATATTTTCAAGGGTATCATTTTCATTCTTTCAACTCAACTTCATGGGAAGTAAGCTTCATACAAATTCATGCATGGCAAGGCCCTTCTTTAGTTCCAATATTTGAATTTCATAACAAAAGACACGTTATGGAGTTTTATTTGAACTTCAAAGTGCCTTTTCTAAACGGGTTTTCCAAATGGAGATCAAGAGTACCTTGCATTTCAATAATGATGGAGACCATCATGAGAAGCCCAAGGACCATCAAGCTCAGCCCAAGGAGGACTCACTCAAGCTTCAAGAAGTCAAAAAAGTTGCAAAACTTTGCCGAAAATTGGCGTTCATGCCCGAAGAGGTAGTACCGCCTTCATCCCGCAATTTCCCGATTTTTGTGTGCACTTTTGGCCTAACTAAAGTGGTCCCAAAACTTGAGGCTCCACATGGTTTTGAAGCTTAAGATTTCAGCTTTAAAATAAGCCCAAGTTTGTTTAATTTGGACATCATTTGATTGGGCAAAATATCACTCAAGGATACGTTATGCTGATCTAGTCCAGTCTGAGATAGGTGCATTGTTTGGACCATAACTTTTAAACCGCTTATCCCAATTGAGAAAATGAACCCATTCTGGAAACTAGACTTCCAGGGCTTTCTATCAAGCCCAAGAACACGTGATTTGGCCGAGTATTCTGGAAGTTATGCTCTGTTGAAGTTGAGGCAGCTGCAAGGATTAATTCTGGGAATATGAAGAGTCTTCGGTTACATGTGATTGTGTGGCTGACATTGTGCACGTTTTGGAGCCTTCTAGATTGGTGTAATCAGCTAAGAAATCCTAGAATATTCCTTGTAACCTCCCCCACCCCTTTTATGATGTGTCTTTCCATTTATCTTAGTCTTTTCATTTTACTAGTTTTAATTGTTAGGAGTTATTTGAGTCCTTTTGTTGTCTTTTGCTGAGCCTATATAAAGGGGGGGCGTGTGAGCATTGTAGATCAGATTTCTAAGGCATTTTCAAGAGTAATTCAAGCACCTTTGAGAGTGATTCTCATTTGTGTCCCAAAAATTCCTAGTTCTATATCTTGAATTTGGCTAATTCAAGTGGTGTTCTAGGTTCTCCTTCTTTTCTTTGGAGTGATTCCTTAGAAGAGTGAAGGGAATTAGCCCAAGACCAAGGTGTGTGTGGCTCCAGAAGGATTATCTCATACTCGAAGTCTTGCACTATGCATCTCTATCCTGTTTGGTGACATTCTTCATCTTTCGCATCTTTCTCTCTTTTCATTTTGCTTAAGTTTGATTTGAGTTTGATTTGGATCACTTACCACCCACACATACATCAAAAAGGCAGAAGATGTTGAGAGCGATCATGAAGATGATCAGGAGGAGTTTGTGGAAAACGCAGATGAAGGTGAGATGCTAGTAATTCGAAGGGTATTGAGCAATCAACGAGTTGCTAAGGATGAACAACGTGAGAACATCTTTCACTCACAGTGTACGGTCCAAGGCAAAGTGTGCTCGTTAATCATCGATGGAGGAAGTTGTGCCAACGTTGTTTCATTAAGCATGATTGAGAAACTGGGCCTTCAGTCCATGGCAATATTCAATGGCTAAATCAAGGCAAGGGATTACAAGTTAACTCTCGTTGCTTGATTTCATTCTCTCTTGGTAAGAACTACCAAGATGAACTATGGTGTGATGTTATCCCCATGGATGCTTGCCATATTCTGTTAAGACGACCATGGCTGTATGACAGGAAGGTTATGCATAATGGTTATCTTAATACTTATTCTTTTAACAAAGATGGCAAGAAGATTACTCTGAATCCTATGTCACCATCCAAACTCCACAAAATGAAACCACAAAAAAGCCAAAATCAATCTGACTTGCTTTTGACATATGTTGAGCCACTTTTAAAGGCTTCTCAACATGAGTTCAAGGCTTTGAAAGAGTGGATATTGCAAGTACAATATGAGCCAGAAACACCACTTCCATCCCATCCCATAGCCAGGGTCATATTGAATCAGTTCAGTCACCTATTTCCAGATGAGATACCTTCGGGTTTACCCCCAAAGCGTGACATTCAACATCATATTGACCTTATCCCAGGATCCATTCTGCCTAATAAGCCAGCCTACCGGACAAATCCCAAGGAAACTCAAGAGATTCAACGACAAGTTGAAGAACTGATATTCAAGGGGTTGGTGCGAGAATCCTCAAGTCCATGTGCTGTTCCTGCTCTTTTGGTTCCGAAGAAGGATGGTAGTATGAGGATGTGTGTTGACAGTAGGGCCATAAACAAAATTACTATCAAGTATAGGTACCCTATGCCTAGGCTTGAAGATATGTTGGATGAGTTACATGGCTCTAAGGTGTTTAGTAAGGTTGATTTGAGGAGTGGTTATTATCAGATTCGTATTAGGGAGGGCGGTGAGTGAAAAACTGCTTTCAAGACTAAGGGCGGATTATATGAGTGGTTAGTCATGCCTTTCGGTCTTTTCAATGCCCCTAGTACGTTTATGAGATTGATGAATCAAGTATTTCGGCTATACTTGGGCAAGTTTGTGGTCGTTTACTTCGATGATATTTTGGTGTTTAGCAAGAATGAGCAAGAGCATCATGATCACTTAACTTAAGTGATGCTCATTCTTAAAAAGGAGAAATTGTTTGGAAACCTAAAGAAGTGTACCTTCTTTACCCATGAAGTTACCTTCTTAGGTTATATTGTTTCAGAAGATGGAATTAAGACAGATGAAAGCAAGATTGAGGCTATTCGGACTTGGCCTGTTCCTAAGAGTATTCATGATGTTCGAAGCTTTCATGGCTTGGCTTCTTTCTATAGGAGATTTATATGCAATTTCAGCACTATTTTAGCTCCTATGACTGAAGTTCTTAAGGGTTCCTCATTCACTTGGAATCCTAAAGCCCAAGCAGCCTTTTAAGAAGTGAAAGAGAGGCTAACTCAAGCACCGGTTTTAGCTCTACCGTGCTTTGAGAAAGTCTTTGAAGTTGAGTGCGATGCTTCTGGAGTTGGTATTGGAGGAATTCTTACTCAAGAAGGACGCCCTTTGGCCTTCTTCAGTGAGAAGTTATGTGATACCAGGAAGAGATATTCAACTTATGACAAGGAATTCTATGCCATCATTCGATGTCTAGAACATTGGAACCATTATTTGATTGCCAGTGAGTTTATTCTGCATTCAGATCACGAGGCTTTGAAGTACATTCAAGGCCAACACAAGTTAAACTCACGCCATGCTAAATGGGTGGAATTCCTACAGTCCTTTCACTTTACTATCAAGCATAAGTCCGGCAAACTGAATCAAGGCGCCGATGCTCTCTCACGGCGTTATCTATTGATGTTCCAATTAGATGCTTGTATCCTTGGATTTGAGCATCTAAAGGCGTTATATCAGAATGATGAAGATTTTGGGGTGTTATATTCTAAGTGTACTAAACATCCCAAAGGGGACTTCTTAATTCAAGAAGAGTTTCTCTTTAAAAGTGCTCGATTATGTGTCCCCAAATGCAGCACTCGTGAGTTGTTAATTCGAGAAGTCCATGCTGGATCTTTAGCTGGTCATTTTGGCGAAGACAAGACCCTAACTATGCTTAGGGAACATTATTATTGGCCAAGCATGGAGAAGGACGTTCAAGACATCATTAGAAGGTGCAGTACGTGTCAAATTGCGAAGAGTCATTCGCTTCCTCAAGGACTATACACGCCACTTCCTATTCCTACGTTGCCTTGGGTAGACGTTAGTATGGATTTCATACTTGGTTTACCAAAGACACAAAGGAATAAAGATTCTATCTTTGTGGTCGTGGATCGATTTTCTAAGATGGCTCATTCCATTCCCTGCAACAAGACTAATGATGCCACTCATATTGCTGAACTGTATTTCAAGGAGGTTATGAGACTTCATGGAATTCCTTGTTCCATTGTCTCAGATCGAGATACGAAGTTTTTAAGTCACTATTGGATTACTTTGTGGAAAAAGTTGGGTACCAAACTCAAGTACAGTACCACTTGTCATCCACAAACAGATGGGCAAACCGAGGTTACTAATCGAACCCTTGGTACTTTGTTAAGGGTTCTGATTAAAAACCACACAAAAGCTTGGGATCTGTTACTTCCACATGCTGAGTTTGCTTACAACAAGACTCCAAGCAAGGCTACTGGTCTAATCACCCTTTAGAGTGGTCCATGGAATTGATCCCCTAAGTCCACTTCATCTTGTTCCTCGACCATTAGATCAAAAGCCAAGTGCGGATGCCGCTACTAGGGTGGAAGAAATCCAGAAGTTGCATGAGTTAGTAAAGGCCAAGATTGAGAAAACTACCCTTTCATACACGGCCCAAGCTAACAAGCATAAAAGGGAGAAGCTTTTTAAGCCAGGTGATTTGGTTTGGATTCATCTTCGTAAAGAACGTTTTCCTTCCAAAAGGAAGACTAAATTGATGCCTAGAGCGGATGGTCCATTTGAGATTTTGGAGAAGATCAACAATAATGCTTATAAGGTGGAGTTACCAGGAGATTAAGGAGTATCAGCTACGTTCAACGTTGCTGATTTAAGCCCTTATGAAGCAGATGGTTACCTTTCTGATTTGAGGATCAAATTTTCCCAACAAGGGGAGAATGATGGAGGTCCATCCTCAAGGTCTAATAATGTTTCATTGATCCAAAATAATCAAGAAATCAACTCCAAAGTCACGGCCATGAGTCACTTAATGGCAAACACACAAGGTGATACACCCGGGTTCTCATCCAGATTTTTACCCGATTTTTGCTATCTTATTACATCCGCCTAAAGCATATTTTGGTGTCCGTTTTTTGGATGATTATCAAGTTCAGGATGTTAACTTTTAAGTCCAATTGGTTTCATATCATTTGGAATTCATTTGGTTACTTAAAGCAGTTCATCTCTTGAACCTGTCCGGATTGCACTGCAAAATGCACGGTTTTGGTTTTCTGGTTTGTTCAGGGGCAAATGACGTCCAAATGCTACGATTCCAAATGGAGGGTAAACTAGACATCTTGAGGTTTCCAACCATGTAAGAAACGTAGCAAATAGTCATCATTTGAGGTGTCAAACATGCGTTGCAAGTGGAGGCAGAAACTGGCTGCTTAACACCCGGTTGCTTAGCTTGGTGGTTTTCCTCCTTCAAGGGGTTTGCTTAAAGTGGAAGGCTGCCAAGCAGGTCATTTTGAGCTGCTTGATCAAGCACCACTCAGCTACTTGAGAGAGAGACACGTGGAGCAAGTGAAACATCACTATTTTGCAAGCCCTCATTCGACCACTCAAGCATGACATGGCACACATGCATTTTTCAGTCCTTTTGAGGTGGCTAGCCGTGCACTCTTACCTTCCTAGCTGGGAAATTGAGTCATCTACATTCCTTACTGCAAATGAAGAGGCTTAGGAAGATAAATTAAGTGCTTTGTAATATAAACTTTCAGCTTTGGTTTGTATTAGATTAAACCGTGTGCTAGGTAGTGATTAGCAAGCTTAATGACTTTCCTCCCTTGGAAGGAAAGCTCATTCGTGTATTGTCAAGACCATATAAGGCCTTGAGTGTTCATTTTGAAGGGAGGTTGATAATTGAGTTGAGAGAAAAGACTTTGTGTCTTGTGATTTCCTAAACACTTAACTTGCTTATCCTTAATTGTGGCCGATTAAGGTGGTGACCAAGTGAGTCTTAATCTTTGGTTAGGAGGTGTATCTTATCCTAATCCAAGATTAAGGGCCCTAAGCTAAGTGATTAGTGGTGTATCTTATCTAATCATCTGGCTCAGAACTATCCTAAATTCATTAAACACACTTGAAGTTCATAAGCAAGCTCTTGGTTTCTCTCCCCTTAATCCGTGAGCCTCTTTAGTGATCTTCTTGGTGTTCTTCATCCTCCTTTACTTTCCTCACTTCCTTTACTCCTTTGATTCCACTTTTCCACACAAAATCAAGCCTTGACAAAGCTGATTGCATCGAACTTCCAACAACCTTCAAAGCTATCTCAAACCGCGGAAAGGGACTTACCTAGGCAAGCTAGGCAGCGAGTTGGCACGGTCACCCCGTGCCATCAAGCACGACCGTGCCACCCCTGGCTGTAAGAGTTTGCTTGTTTTCTAGCCTCCTTTGACGTCAGTTAACTTGGGTTGCTTTCCTTCCCTTGGACTTACATCAGGCCTTTAAAGATTGGATATTGAATGTTCAAGAAGAACCCGAGTATGTACTACCTGCTCACCCCATAGCCAAAACACTCCTTGAAAATTTCTGTCATGTATTCCCTGAGGACATTCCAACGGGTTTACCTCCCAAAATAGACATCCAACACCACATTGATCTTATCCCTGGTTCCATCCTACCAAACAAACTAGCCTATAGGATGAATCCAAAGGATACTAATGAGATTCAAAGACAAGTTGCAGAATTGCAGGAAAAGGGCTTGATTCGAGAGTCTTTGAGTCCATGTGCCGTTCCAGCCCTTCTGGTACCAAAGAAGGATGGAGCAATGAGAATGTGTGTTGATAGCAGAGCCATTAACAAGATTACAATCAAGTACAGGTATCCAATACCGAGACTTGAAGATATGCTCGATGAGTTATATGGCTCGAAGGTGTTCTCGAAGATTGATCTTCGAAGTGGCTACTACTAGATCAGAATTAGAGAAGGTGATGAATGGAAGACAGCCTTCAAAACCAAAGGTGGCCTCTACAAGTGGTTGGTAATGCTTTTTGGTCTTTCTAATGCACCCAGTACTTTCATGAGACTGATGAATCAGGTGTTTAGACCATATATTGGCAAGTTTGTAGTAGTTTACTTTGATGATATTCTGGTCTACTCTAAGAATGAGCATGAGCATCAAGATCATCTAACCCAGATTATGCTTGTTTTAGAGCGGGAGAAATTGTATGGTAACCTTAAGAAATGTTCCTTCTTCACTCCTGAAGTTACCTTTCTTGGTTACATTGTTACTGAAGCTGGTATCAAAGTTGATGAGGATAAGGTGGCGGCCATTCGGTCTTGGCCTATACCTAAGAGTATTCATGATGTTAGATCTTTTCATGGTTTAGCTTCATTTTACAGGAGATTCATTCGTGGTTTCAGTACCATAATGGCTCTCATGACTGAAGTGATTAAAGGAACATCATTTGTGTAGACTACTAAAGCACAGTCAGCTTTTGAAGATATCAAGGCCAAGCTTACTCAGGCACCGGTCCTTGCACTCCCTTGCTTTAGTAAGATATTTGAAGTTGAATGTGATGCCTCCGGTGTAGGTATTGGTGGAGTTCTTACACAAGAAGGTAAACCTCTAGCCTTCTTCAGTGAGAAGTTATGTGAGTCCAGAAGAAAATACTCCACTTATGATAAAGAGTTTTATGCTATTGTGAGGTGTTTAGAGCATTGGAGTCATTATCTCATTGCTAGTGAGTTTATCTTGCATTCTGACCATGAAGCTTTGAAGTATATACAAGGGCAGCATAAATTAAACTCCAGGCATGCTAAGTGGGTTGAGTTTATGCAGTCATATCATTTCACTATCAAGCACAAGTCAGGTAAACTCAATCAGGGTGCCGATGCTCTATCTAGGAGGTATCTGTTGTTATTTCCGTTAGATGCTTGCATACTTGGTTTTAAGCATCTAAAGGTTTTGTATGATGATGATGAGGACTTTGGGACATTATATGCTGATTGTTTGAAGCATCCCAAAGGAGATTTCCATGTCCAGGAGGGTTTTTTATTCAAGGGGACACGACTGTGTGTTCTAAAGTGCAGCACTCGAGAGCTACTGATTAGAGAAGTGCATGGAGGGTCATTAGCCGGGCATTATGGTGAGAACAAGACTGTTATGATGCTAAGAGAACATTACTTTTGGCCGGCTATGGAACGAGACGTACAGGACATACTTAAGAGATGCGGTACATGTCAGATGGCAAAAAGCCATTCACTACCTCATGGTTTGTATACTTCCTTGCCAATTCCCATTTCACCATGGGTTGATGTAAGTATGGACTTTATTCTTGGATTACATAAGATGCAAAGAAACAACGACTCTATTTTTGTTGTTATTGATAGGTTTTCTAAGATGTCTCATTTCATTCCATGTAATAAGACTAATGATGCTACGCATATAGCTGAGTTGTATTTCAGGGAGGTAGCTAGACTGCATGGAATCCCGAGGTCAATGGTTTCTGACAGGGATACTAAGTTTTTAAGTCATTTCTGGGTCACCTTGTGGAAGAAGCTAGGTACTAAGCTGAAGTACAGTACCACCTGTCACCCACAGACTGACGGACAGACTGAGGTTACTAATCGAACTTTAGGGACTCTCTTAAGGGCTTTGATTAAACCTCACACCAGGGCTTGGGATTTGCTTTTACCCCATGCAGAGTTTGCTTATAACAGGACCCCAAGCAAGGCTACTGGTCATTCACCATTCAAGGTGGTCTATGGGATTGATCCCCTAGGACCACTTGATCTCATTCCACGAGCCTTTGATCAGAAGCCACATCCAGATGCGACTGCCAGGGTAGAACAGATCAAGAAGGTGCACGAGTTGGTGAGAAGCAAGATCGAAAAGTCCAATGAAGCCTATCAAGCTCAAGCTAACAAGCATAGGAGAAAGATTGCATTTCAACCTGGAGACCTTGTATGGATCCACCTCAGAAAGGAGAGATTCCCCACCAGAAGGAAGAGCAAGCTCATGCCTCAAGCTGATGGGACATTTGAGGTATTAGAACGTATTAATGATAATGCTTACAAGGTTGATTTGCCAGGTGATTATGGAGTGTCAGCCACATTCAATGTAGCTGATTTACAACCCTATCATGAAGACGAGTACCTTGCCGATTTGAGGATCAAATCTTCCCAATAAGGGGAGGATGATGCAGTCCCCACCACCAGTAACAATGAGGGGGATCCCCCAAGTCATCCAAGGTCCATTACTAGCTTCAAAGTTCAAGCCATGTTCCAGAAAGTCCAAGACATTCAAGGAGATACACACGGGTTGGACATCCTGAAATTACCCGGTTTTGTGTATCTGATTTCCTAAGCCAGATGGTGGCTTATGTCCTTTATTTTTGCATTTTGGAGATCCTTAAGAAGTCCCCTAACATGTCCGAGCATTACATTTTGGTCACACACACGTTTAAGGCGAGATTCAAAGCCATTTCCAAAACCGGTCAGATTTGCTCCTCATCTGCGCGGTTTAAAGTTTGAAGCTGGTTAGGCCATCTAAACCATGTTTAACCTTAATCTCTTAGATGGGGGGGTTTATAGACATCCTAAACGTTTCCCCCATGTTTACAATCACAATTATCACCACTTTTGTTAAGATTACATTCAGTCCCAAAAACCGGCTAAAACTGTTCCAAGGACCCGGTTTGACACCCGGTTTTATTTTGCCTTCTCCATTGGGTTTTCTCCTCTCCAACTGACATGGCACGTCTTACAAGGCTGGGCACACCTTCCAAAGAGTCCATGATGAGCTGCAACTTTGAAAAGAACGGCCAATGAGGAAGCAAAGACAAGATATTGTGTTCTTGAATGCCATTGGCTAGCCGTAAAGCACTTCACCTTTTCAGCTTTGCTTTTGTGATTGGTTTGCTGAGATCTTCTTCAATCAGGCTTAGAAAGAGTTGTATAATGTAATCCAAGTCATTAGTATTGTTTTCCTTTTGATTTGGATGTAATTTGAAGAGCTTGATTGTACCGGTTATGCTAACCGGATTAGCTTAGTCCTAATACCCTTCCTACTTGCTAAGGAAAGGCTAGGTGTGTGCTTGGTTGGTTGTGTGCTTACTTGCTTGCCTTCCTCTGCTGAGTATATAAGCCCTCACTTTCCATTTTGTAGGACACAACTCAGATTAAATCAAAGAAGAAGTTGAGAGCATTGCTTTCTTACTTTGCTAAACCTTGCTTGCTTATCCTTAATCTAGCCAATTAAGGTGGTGTTCAAGTCAAGTCTTAACCTTGATTAAGTGGTGTATTCTGTATCTTAATCAAGATTAAGGGCTCTAAGCTTATGAGTGGTGGTGTTTCTGTATCCATTCAAAGCTTAGTCTATCCTAATCTCATTCATAACAACCGAGTTTAAGGTTTGGTTATTAGCTTAATCTTTTGAGCTTATAATCCTTTGCCTTGAATCTTCACCATTCATTCTCAATGCTACTACCTTCCCACTTCCCCAGTTAGCCAAAGCCAAGCATTGGAATCCCACAAAAGGCCTTGCAAAACAAGCAAACACAAAACCTTCCCAAACTGTGCAAAAGAGCATTCCTAAGCACGGCAGGGCAGAATATTGGCACGGTCCCCCCGTGCTGAAAGGCACGACCGTGCCACTTCAGTTCTTCATTTTCCAGCTTTCATTGTTGTGGGACCGAACTTTGGCACGGTTAGACCGTGCTACCAGGCACGACTGTGCCTCCCCTACCCGTGACATATACTTGGTCTCTTGCTTCCCTTTTTGGTGTGTGATTCTTTGGGCTCCTTTCTCTTGAGACATACATCATCAACCTCATAAACGTACTAGGGGCATTGGAAAGACCGAAAGGCATGACTAACCATTCATATAATCCGCCCTTAGTCTTGAAAGCAGTTTTCCACTCATCGCCCTCCCTAATACGAATCTGATAATAACCAGTCCTCAAATCAATCTTACTAAACACCTTAGAGCCATGTTACTCATCCAACATATCTTCAAGCCTAGGTATGGGATACCTATACTTGATAGTAATTTTGTTTATGGCCCTACTGTCAACACACATCCTCATACTACCATCTTTTTTTGGAACCAAAAGAGCAGGAGCAGCACACGGGCTTAAGGATTCTCGTACCAACCCCTTGAATATCAGTTCTTCAACTTGACGCTGAATCTCTTGAGTTTCTTTGGGATTTGTCCTGTAGGCTGGTTTATTAGGTAGAATGGATCCTGGGACAAGGTCAATATGATGTTGAATATCACGCTTTGGGGGTAAACCCGAAGGTATCTCATCTGGAAATAGGTGACTGAACTAATTGAATATGACATTGGCTATGGGATGGGATGGAAGTGGTGTTTCTGGTTCACCTTGTACTTGCAATATCCATTCTTTCAAGGCCTTGAACTCATGTTGAGAGGCCTTTAAAAGCGGTTCAACATATATCAAAAGCAAGTCAGATTGATTTTGGCTTTTTTGTGGTTTCATTTTGTGGAGTTCGGATGGTGACATAGGATTCAGGGTAATCTTCTTGCCATCTTTGGTAAAAGAATAAGTATTAAGATAACCATTATGCATAACCTTCCTGTCGTACATCCATGGTCGTCCTAACAGAATATGGCAAGCATCCATGGGGATAATATCACACCAAAGTTCATCTTGGTAGTTCTTACCAAGAGAGAATGAAATCAAGCAACGAGAGTTAACTTGTAATCCCTTGCCTTGATTTAGCCATTGAATATTGTATGGGTGTGGGTGTGCCGTGGACTGAAGGCCCAGTTTCTCAATCATGCTCAATGAAACAACGTTGGCACAACTTCCTCCATCGATGATTAACGAGCACACTTTGCCTTGGACTGTACACCGTGAGTGAAAGATGTTCTCACGTTGTTCATCCTTAGCAACTCGTTGATTGCTCAATACCCTTCGAATTACTAGCATCTCACCTTCATCTGCGTTTTCCACAAACTCCTCCTGATCATCTTCATGATCGTTCTCAGCATCTTCTTCCTTTTCCTCTTCTTTCTCCTCGACAAATTCTCCCTCTATGGCTTCCCATTCAGCTAAGGTGATGATGTAAAGGGCAAGGGGTATGGATATACACCTTAACCTCACACCAAGCAAAGGCTAAAACTTGAGATTGCTTACGGGTGGAAGTGGCACGGCCGTGTGTGGAGGCACGGGGACCCCGTGCTAACTTGCTGCCTCAAAGTACTAGAATGGCTTAGTTTTGCACGGTTTGGAAGCCTTTCAATTCTATTTGGTTTTCTTGGCTTTTTGGTGAGTTGGATATGGGGGATTTGAATGTGAATGATGGTAGAGGAGTGGAATAATGAAGAGGAATGATGGATAGGCTTAGTGGAAGTAATGCCTTGAACAATCAAGCAATCAACTTCATTAAGGAACCGTGTGGAATGAACTGATTTGGGATCAAACTAAACCCTTGGATTGGATACAGAAATCACCACCAACCTTTGAGTTTAGGGCCCTTAAACTTGATTAAGATACAGAATCACCACTTAATCAAGTTTAAGACTCACTTGAACACCTGATGTACCTGCCGAGGGTTCAAGCTAATACTCAAGTTAAGAGTGAAAGCTTACAAACCAAGGTAGATACAATCAAGGGAAAACCAAGGAAAGTGGACACATAATATGATGGTTGTGAAGCATCAAACATGTAAGGGAGGAATGGAACTTAGAATCAAGTGATTCTAAATGAGAAAACAAATAGAATTTGATGTGAATTGATGTATGTCTCAAGGGATGGAAGGAACCAAGTAGCAAGCTACCAAGTACACGAAGCTAGCAAGTGAAATCAACACAAAAGGGAGACGTTCAAGGGAGGCACAGTCGTGCCTATAAGCACGGTATGGCCGTGCCAACTTGCTGCCATGTTCGTCAGGTTTAGTGGTGTTTCACGGTTTGAGATGGGCTTAGTGTTTGGGTTGCAAGCTAAATCAAAAGGGATACCTTTAGCCTGGGTCAAGCATGAAAATGGATGTAAGAAGGGTTATGGTTGTGTGGAATGGAAAGAAGAATCAAAGTTAGGAATTACTAACTCAAGATTAAGCTAGCAAACTCACTTTAACTCTCTTTGAACACTTGAGATAAAACACCAAATGAGATAGAACTAAACTTGAAGAATGGATACAGAAACACCACCAAACTCAAGTTTAGGGCCCTTAAACTATGATTAAGATACAGATATCACCACTTAATCAAGCTTAAGACTTCACTTGAACACCACCTTAATCGGCCAAAATTAAGGATAAGCAAGCTAAGTGTTTGGAGTGTGCCTAAGCACCGAAAGCACAATGCTCTCAACTTTTAGTTTGATTCAAATCTGGTATATGTTACAAGGGGGCGTGCAAGCTCTTTAAATAGAGCTAAGCTAGCAAGCAAGCACACACACAAGCACCTTGACCTTTCCCTCCTAGTGAGGAAAGGTATTAAGAACTAATACAAGCTGATTTGTGCTAAACTAGATTACAAGCTTCCTTAAACTATTCTAATATATCTTAAACATAAAGTAAAACATTACTAATGTTCATTATACATCAATCTACTCTTAAACTAAGCTTAATACATGCTGAGATTTTGCTGAGCTCCCATTGGTTAGCCGTAAAGTAGCCCTTGCCTTTTGTCTAGCCACTAGTATGCAAGAGACACTCTTTTTGCTGCTTGTTCCTCATTGGTCCGACCTTCCCAAGGTCTTGCAGCCCATCATTGATTGATGTATTCAAGCTTCACTAAGGCAAGTATTTGCTAAAGTGAATCAAGAATGCACTTGGGTAGAAAAACATGAAAAGAAAATCAAGAACCAAGATAGATCAAGTGGACTAGCAAGGGTGATGATAATCCACGTTGGTTTGCACACTTGGGCAAATCTTCTTCCTTCAACTAAGTTACAGAAGTTAATCACCTTCTTAGTTGAATTAAGAAGACCTAGAGACCCACTTGAGGTTGCCAAACCCCCAAGATATAACACTAGGAATTTTGAAGAGAATTTGAGAGAGTTTATAAAACTCAAAGCTGAATGCAAGTTCATGTATCCTCTTGGCAGCCCAAGGCCTCCCTTTTATAGTGGGGGAAACCTTTAACAAGCTGAAAAAAAGGATCCAACAAGCTCTTACACGTCCAAAAGCATGGGGGGACCAAAAAGCAAAAGACAAAAGCTGAAAAGGGCTTTTACTTTATGTCAGCAACTTTTCAGTGCACATGGGTCAACTTTAAACAGCTATAACTCCTAGGTTTCTCATCCAAATTGGATGCAATAGTCTTGTTGGAAAGCTCTGAAAGTCAGCTTTCACAGGGCTCAAGTTGCACGCCATTTGGAGTAGCCGTTTGGGAGATATCAGGAAAAAGGTGCAGCATGTGCAAACTGGGACAGTTTCTGCTGCTTCTAGAAAAAGGCTCCCATTGACTTATTTCCTAGATACCTAACCTAGAAATCTTTATATGCCTTTGAAGCTGACATATTAAGGGTTCCAAAAAGTAATTTTGGCAGCCCTTTAAGTCCACCTAAGCTTGGGTAATTAGGCTTGCAAAACCGGGCCAATTTCTGTCCAAACCGAGCAGCATGTGCAATGCATGTTTGATGATTTCTCGGACCATGGTATGAACCTCTTTGACTTCTTTAGTGGTTGTAGGGTCCCTTTTCACTTGTTTCCAAAGGATGGTCCCCATCATACTCCCCGGATTGGTTGGAGTTCGACCTCAAACTCGGAAGTTGATCATCTTCATCATAATATGGACTAAGATCGGCCACATTGAAGGTGGCCGAGACTCCATACTCTCCTGGGAGGTCAAACTTATAAGCATTAGGACCAATCTTCTCAATGACTTCAAATGGACCATCTGACCTTGGCATGAGCTTGGATTTGCGCTTGCTAGGGAACCTCTCTTTCCTCAAATAAATCCAAACCAAGTCTCCCGGTTGAAATTGAGCATCTTTCCTATGCTTATTGGCTCGTTGCTTGGCTTGCTCATTGGATTTCTCAATTCTTTCCCTCACCTTGGGGTGTAGCTCTTGAATTTCTTTGGCCCTCTCCTCGGCCTCCCAACTAAACTTAGTTGGATTTGGGATTGGAACCAAGTCTAAGGGAGTCCTTGGATTGTAACCATACACCACTTGGAAAGGTGAAAGAGTGGTTGCCTTGCTTGGAGCTCGGTTGAAGGCGAATTCCACATGAGGGAGCAACTCATCCCACCCTTTGATGCTCTTCTTGACTAGAACTCTAAGCAAAGTGCCCAAAGTCCTATTAGTCACTTCAGTTTGACCGTCGGTTTGGGGGTGGCATGTAGTGCTAAACTTGAGGTGAGTGCCAAACTTTCTCCACAAGGTAAGCCAAAAGTGACTTAGGAACTTGGTGTCCCTATCCGACACCATGCTTCTTGGAATTCCATGGAGACGAACTATCTCTTTGAAGTAAAGGTTGGCAATGGAGGAAGCATCATTGGTGGTATGGCATGCTATGAAGTGTGCCATCTTTGAGAATCGGTCCACCACTACCATGATTGAATCTTTGTGCCTTTGGATTCGTGGCAAACCCGTGATGAAGTCTAAACTCACATCCTCCCAAGGACCTTGAGGAATGGGGAGAGGAGTGTATAGACCTTGGGGCCGAGAGTGGCTCTTAGCTTGTTGACAAGTAGAACACCTTCTCACATAGTGCTCTACATCCTTGGACATGCTTGGCCAATAGTAGTGCTCCTTGAGCATGGAGCGAGTCTTCTCAATGCCAAAATGTTCGGCCAAAGCCCCACCATGGAGCTCTTGAATGAGGAGTTCCTGAAACCCACTCCTTGGTATGCATAGCCGGGTCCCTTTGAAGAGAAACCCATGCTCTAAATGAAATAGACCGTGGGCATGGATAGAGCACTTCTCATAAGTTTCCTTGAAATCTTCATCTTAGGCATACAACCCCTTAACAATCTCAAAACCAAGGACTTTGGATTCCAAGGTAGAGAGTAAGGAGTACCTTCTTGATAATGCATCCGCTCCTTTGTTGAGTTGACCCGACTTGTGGTGGATCATAAAATGAAAGGCTTGGAGGTACTCAACCCACTTTGCATGCCTTGGGTTGAGCTTGTGTTGCCCTTGTATGAATTTGAGTGCCTCATGATCCGAATGGAGAATGAATTCTCCTCCCACCAAGTAGTGCCTCCAATGCTCCAAAGCTCTCACAATAGCATAGAACTCCTTGTCATAAGTAGAGTACTTCCTCTTTGCATCATTGAGCTTCTCACTAAAGAAGGCAAGGGGCCTCTTCTCTTGAGATAGGATAGCCCCTATCCCAACCCCGGAAGCATCACACTCTACCTCAAAGACTTTGGAGAAGCTTGGTAGAGCTAGAACGGGTGCACTTGTGAGCTTGTTCTTGATTTCTTCAAAGGCCCTTTGAGCTTGATTGGTCCACTCAAATCTTTTGGCCTTAAGCACCTCGGTCATGGGGGCAACAATGGTGCTAAAATCTCTCACAAACCTCCTGTAGAAAGAGGCTAGGCCATGAAAGCTCCTAACTTGTGGAATGGAAGTAGGAACGGGCCAATCTCGGATTGCTTGGATTTTGCTCTCATCAACATGAATCCCTTGAGCCGAGACAACATAACCCAAAAATATGACTTGAGAAGTGAAAAAGTGGCACTTCTCCAAGTTTCCATAGAGCTCTTCTTGAGATAGGATACTCAAGACTTGGTGTAGGTGATGGGCATGCTCTTCTTCACTCTTGCTATACACCAATATGTCATCAAAGTAGACAACCACAAATTTGCCGATAAGGGGCTTTAGAACTTGGTTCATAAGCCTCATGAAAGTGCTTGGTGCATTTGTCAACCCGAATGGCATGACAAGCAACTCATAGAGGCCTCCTTTAGTTTTGAAGGCCGTCTTCCACTCATCTCCTTCATAAATCCGGATTTAGTAGTAGCCACTTCTAAGATCAATCTTAGAAAAGATGGTGGCTCCATGAAGCTCATCTAAGAGATCCTCCAACCGTGGAATAGGAAAGCGATATTTGATAGTGATTTTGTTTATCGCTCTACTATCCACACACATCCTCATTGACCCGTCTTTCTTCGGAACAAGCAGGGCCGGCACGGCACATGGGCTAAGGCTGTCACGAATCAAGCCTTTGGCAAGAAGATCATCTACTTGTCGTTGCACCTCTTGAGTCTCTTGGGGATTCATTCGGTAGGCCGGCTTATTTGGGAGGGTAGCACCAGGGACGAGGTCAATTTTGTGTTGTATGGTTCTTTTGGGAGGGAGGCCATGGGGAACCTCACTAGGGAAGACATGTTGGAAATCTTTGAGGAGAGAGGAAAGCAAAGGATGGGAAGAATCCTTAGCTTCGGCCGGTTCTTGGCCAAGTAAAATCCACTCCTTGAAATCATCATATTCATGGAGTTGGGAATGGAGTAGGGTAATAAGAAAGACATCCATGCTAGGAGTGTCTTGAGGCCTTTTTTGTGAGTTGGATTTGAGAGGGGTAAGGGTGATCTTTTTGTGGTCTTTGGCAAATGTATATGTGTTTAACCGCCCATCATGCATCACACTTCGGTCAAACAACCATGGACGTCCCAAGAGAACATGACAAGCATCCATGGGCACAATATCACCCCAAATCTCATCCTTGTAACTTTTACCAATTGAAAAGCTAAGTAAACAACGAGAGGAGATTTGCAAGCCTTTACCTTGATTGAGCCATTGTATGGTGTAAGGGCTTGGGTGTGGAGAGACCGATCGCTTGAGTTTGTCCACTAGAGTCTTGGAAGCAACATTGGCACAACTTCCACCATCAATAATAAGAGAGCAAACCTTCCCCTTCACGGTACACCGGGTGTGGAAGATGTTCTCCCTTTGTTTCATGTCATTTTGGAAAGCAATACCACTCAAGGCTCTTCTTATCACAAGCATTTCTCCTTCATCGGGCCCCTCTTCGACTTCTTCAAGAGCTTCGGTCATGAAAAGCTCCTTTTCTTCCCCATCATTCTCATCATCTAGCTCCTCACAATAAGCTTGATACTCGGCCAAAGTGACAACTCTTTTGTTAGGACACTCGGAAGTAAAGTGTCCAAGGCCTTGACAACGGAAACATCTCTCCTTGTCACCGGTTTGGGGGGTTGTTTTGAGGGGGTTTAAGGGGGATTTGGCGGAGGGGGTCTTGTGTTTGAGATTGGAGTTGACTTGGGAGGGTAGTATGAGGCCTTTTGGAATGGGTAAGGACGGGGGTTAGGCTTGGAGGCCATGCCCTTACCCTTGGCTTTCTTTTGTGACTCCACTTTGTGAGCTAAGGCACTAAGCTCATCTAGGGAAGTGTAAGGGTGGAGTTCAACAACATGAGCAATTTCATCATTCAAACCACTCAAGTATCTAATCAAAGTTTGAGATTCATCCTCCCTCAAATCACATTTCAACAATAATTGTTCAAACTCTCTAGTGTACTCTTCTACACTCTTAGACCCTTGTTTGAGGTGGTGGAGTTTAAGGAAGTTGTCTTGCAAGTAATGGGGTGGCAAAAACTTGGACTTAAGTTTGGACTTCATTTTCTCCCAAGTTCTTATCTTCCCTTTACCCTTCCTAACTCTTTTACTCACAATATTAGACCACCAAATGGAAGCATACTTTCTAAGCTTTAAAGCAACAAGCTTTACCTTTCTTTCATCGGGGATGTCTTTGAACTCAAAGACTCTTTCAACAGTTTGGAGCCAATCCAAGAATACATCCGGGTCAAGTTGGCCTTCAAAGTTGGGAATATCCACCTTGAAGTCATTGTAGCTTCGCTCTTGAGGCCTATGATGCCTCCTTAGTCTTCTTGCATACACATCCTCACCGGAGTCTTCAAGAGAGTTGCTTTCTTCTTCCTCGGAGTCATCCGAGTCTTGTTTGCTTACACTCCTAGGACTTCTCAAGTTCCTTCTCTTCTCTTGCATCATGTGACCAAGTTGTGCTTGAAGGTACTTGACTTGGGCTTGTAGCTCGGCCTTTTCTCTCAAAGCTTGTTCAGCCACTTGCTCGGGAGTGAGGCTAGAGGACATGTTGGCCTTGGAGTGGAGAATTTGTGTTTTGGGGACGGGAGGGGTAGGCACGGTCGTGCTTGTAGGCACGGTCAGGCCGTGCTGTGCTGCTGGCATAGGCTGACTGAAAATGGAATGTGGCACGGTCGTGCCATTGTGGCACGGGGTGGCCGTGCTACAATTCTGGTTGTGCACGGTTTGGAAAATGCAAGAGAGCGTGTTTGGGGTTGTTTTGTGGTTTTGGTGTTTGGTATATGTTTGGGGGATGGAAGCTTGGCCAAGAGGGTAGCCTAAGCTCTGATACCAAATGATGTATTCAAGCTTCACTAAGGCAAGTATTTGCTAAAGTGAATCAAGAAGGCACTTGGGTAGAAAAACATGAAAAGAAAATCAAGAACCAAGATAGATCAAGTGGACTAGCAAGGGTGATGATAATCCACCTTGGTTTGCACACTTGGGCAAATCTTCTTCCTTTAACTAAGTTACAGAAGTTAATCACCTTCTTAGTTGAATTAAGAAGACCTAGAGACCCACTTGAGGTTGCCAAACACCCAAGATATAACACTAGGAATTTGGAAGAGAATTTGAGAGAGTTTACAAAACTCAAAGCTGAATGCAAGTTCATGTATCCTCTTGGCAGCCCAAGGCCTCCCTTTTATAGTGGGGGAAACCTTTAACAAGCTGAAAAAAAAGGATCCAACAAGCTCTTACACGTCCAAAAGCATGGGGGGACCAAAAAGCAAAAAACAAAAGCTGAAAAGTGCTTTTTACTTTATGTCAGCAACTTTTCAGTGCACATGGGTCAACTTTAAACAGCTATAACTCCTAGGTTTCTCATCCAAATTGGCTGCAATAGGTCTTTTTGGAAAGCTCTGGAAGTCAGCTTTCACAGGGATCAAGTTGCACGCCATTTGGAGTAGCCGTTTGGGAGATATCAGGCAAAAGGTGCAGCATGTGCAAACTTGGACAGTTTCTGCTGCTTCTAGAAAAAGGCTCCCATTGACTTATTTCCTAGATACCTAACCTAGAACTCTTTATATGCCTTTGAAGCTGACATATTAAGGGTTCCAAAAAGTAATTTTGACAGCCCTTTAAGTCCACCTAAGCTTGGGTAATTAGGCTTGCAAAACCGGGCCAATTTCTGTCCAAACCGGGCAGCATGTGCAATGCATGTTTGATGATTTCTCGGACCATGGTATGACCCTCTTTGACTTCTTTGGTGGTTGTAGGGTCCCTTAGGCATGTGGCTTGGTCTTCACTTGTTTCCAAAGGATGGTCCCCATCATTGATGCCTAGGGATGTGTACCAAGCTTTGAAGAGTGTGCCAAATCTGCTGAGTTGAAGGAAACCCACCGGTGAAGGCAAGAATAAACCGGGACAGCAAACCGGGTTCAAGGACAGTTTCTGGCCGGTTTTGGGACTAGGATTAGGCTTAGCAAAAGGGATGATGATTCGGTTTTCAGGCCATGGGGGGTCACTTTGGGATGTGTATAAACCCCCCCACAAAGAAATCAAGGTTGTGACATGTTTAAGTAAGGTAATCAGACTTAAACATTTTACCGCGCAGATTAGAGCTTAATCTGACCGGTTTGGAAAAAGTCCTTGATCTCTCATCCTCTTGTGGGTATGTGATGTAAGTCTCAAGGGTAGGAACGCAACCCAAGTAAACTCACGTCAAAGGAGGCTAGAAAACAAGCAAACTCTCACGGCCAGGGGTGGCACGGCCGTGCTTGATGGCACAGGGTGACCGTGCCAATTCACTGCCTAGCTTGCCTAGGTAAGTCCCTTTCCACGGTTTGAGATGGCTTTGAAGGTTAAAGGAAGTTCGATGCAATCAGCGAAGTCAAGGCTTGATTTTGTGTGGAAAACAGGGATCAAAGGAGTAAAGGAAGTGAGGAAAGTTGGATGAAAAACACTAAGAAGATCACCAAAGAGGCTCATGGTTTAAGAGGAGAGAAACCTAGAGCTTGCTTATGAACTTCAAGTGTGTTTAATGAATGTAGGATAGTTCTAAGCTAGATGATTAGATAAGATACACCACTAATCACTTAGCTTAGGGCCCTTAATCTTGGATTAGGATAAGATACATCACCTAATCAAGATCAAGACTCACTTGGTCACCACCTTAATCGGCCACAATTAAGGATAAGCAAGTTAAGTGTTTTAAGAAATCTCAAGACACAAAGTCTTTACTTTCAACTTCAATACTCAAAACTTGTTTTTTTTACAAAAGAGCAGCCAAGGCACTTATATAGCCTTGTGATTACATGAAAAGAGCTTTCCTTCTAGGCAAGGAAAGTCATTAAACTAATCCTATGCTTAGTAATAAACGGTTTAAGCTAAAACATACATAAGCTGAAAGTTTAAGCTACAAAACACAAGATTTCCTTCTTAAACTCTTTCCTAAGCATTAAGAAACCTTGTTGACTCAATTTCCCTTCAAGGAAGGTAAGAGAGCATGGCTGCCACCTCAAAAGGACTGAAAATTGCATGTGTGCCTGATGTAAGTCCAAGGGAAGGATAGCAACCCAAGTTAACTCACGTCGAAGGAAGCTAGAAATCAAGCAATTTCTCACGGCCAGGAGTGGCACGGCCGTGCTTGATGGCACGGGGGGACCGTGCCAATTCACTGCCTAGCTTGCCTAGGAAAGCTCTTCTTCACGGTTTTGAGATAGCTTTGAAGGTTTTTGAAAGTTCGATGCAATCAGCTATGTCAAGGCTTGATTTTGTGTGGATAAGAGGAATCAAAGGGGTAAGGAAGTAAGGGAAGTAAAGGAGGATAAAAAGACACTAAGAAGAACAAAGGTAATTCATGGTTTAAGAGGAGTGAAACCAAGAACTAGTTTGTGAACTTCAAGAGTGTTTAATGAAACTTGGATAGTTCTAAGCTAGATGATTAGATAAGATACACCACTAACCATTTAGCTTAGGGCCCTCAATCTTGGATTAGGATAAGATTCACCACCTAACCAAAGATTGAGACTCACTTGATCACCACCTTAATCGGCCACAATTAAGGATAAGCAAGTTAAGTATTTAGGAAATCACAAGACACAAAGTCTTTTCTCTCTACTGAAAATTCAACTCTATTCCTTCAAAATGAACATACAAGGCTTTATATGGCCTTGAGAGTACACAAATGAGCTTTCCTTCCAGGGGAGGAAAGTCATTAAACTTGCTAATCACTTCCTAACACACGGTTTACTCTAATACAAACCAAAAGCTGAAAGCTTATTTTACAAAGCACTTAAATTATCTTCCTAAACCTTCCCTATGCATTAAGGAATGTAGATGACTCATTTTCCTAGCTAGGAAGGTAAGAGTGCACGGCTAGCCACCTCAAAAGGACTGAAGAATGCATGTGTGCCATGTCATGCTTGAGTGGTCAAATGAGGGCTTGCAAAATGGTGATGTTTCACTTGCTCCACGTGTCTCTCTCTCAAGTAGCTGAGTGGTGATTGATCAAGCAGCTCAAAATTACCTGCTTAGCAGCCTTCCACCTTAAGCAAACCCCTTGAAGGAGGAAAACCACCAAGCTAAGCAACCGGGTGTCAAGCAGCCAGTTTCTGCCTCCACTTGCAACGCATGTTTGACACCTCAAATGATGACTAATTGCTACTTTTCTTACATAGTTGGAAACCTCAAGATGTCTAGTTTACCCTCCATTTGGAATCGTAGCATTTGGACGTCATTTGCCCCCTGAACAAACCAGAAAACCAAAACCGTGCATTTTGCAGTGCAATCCGGACAGGTTCAAGAGATGAACTGTTTTAAGGAACCAAATGAATTCCAAATGATATGAAACCAATTGGACTTAAAAGTTAACATCCTGAACTTGATAATCATCCAAAAAACGGACACCAAAATATGCTTTACGCCGATGTAATAAGATAGCAAAAACCAGGTAAAAATCTAGATGAGAACCCGGGTGTATCACCTTGTGTGTTTGCCATCAAGTGACTCATGGCCGTGACTTTGGAGTTGATTTCTTGATTATTTTGGATCAATGAAACATTTTTAGACCTTAAGGATGGACCTCCATCATTCTCCCCTTGTTGGGAAGATTTGATCCTCAAATCAGAAAGGACGTACTACCCAACAGCAAACAAAGGTGAACTAGGCTGAAAAAGGATCAACTCTTTAAATAAGCTTGGTTTAAACTTTGCTTCTGTATTCCTCACATCAGCCATGTGAAACTTAAGGGGGTGTTGAAATGAATGGATGGGGGGTGGGTTTGGATTTTGCTTTGGGAGAGAAAATTGAGCAAGTTTAGGACCTGAGCATGCGAGATCCTGGATAGATGTGAATGGAATGATTTTGTGGGGAAAGGATGGGATATGGTCTTGCTCCTTTGGAATGAATAACATACAAACATGAATATTCATATGTTGTTCATGCTTTTCTTCATGAAAATTTGGAGACATCTTCTCCAAGAGTAGCATTTCACCTTCATCAGCAGTGATCTCAATTTCTTCAAGGTCTTCTTCTTGAGTTTCTTCCTCCTTTTCTTCCTTTCCAATTGCCTCCCACTCAACCAGAGTGATGCTTCTTCGATTGACACAATCGGCGGCTATGTGTCCAAATCCTTGGCACTTAAAACATCGGGAAGTGCCATGCTTGGGTTTAAGTTGCGGGGGTTGGCTTTGTAGTGGTGTTTGGTTCTTTTGTGGAGTAGGAAGTGGGGGGGCCATGGGTTTAGGGACAAGGTTTGGGCTCCCCTTGTTGAATGGTTGTTCTTGAGGAAGGACTGTGGGAACTTCTTCACAGGTATGAAATCGAGACCTTCTTTGTTGTTCCACTTTGTGAGCTAAGACACAGATCTCATCAAAAGTGGTGAAGGCTTGCAATTCAACCACGTTGGCTATCCTAGGATCAAGTCCTCCTAGGTAACGAACCATGGTTTGTTCTTCAGGCTCATGAATGTCACATTTGATCATGAGTTTCTCAAACTCACGAGTATATTCTTCAACCCTCATCTTACCCTGATTCAAATGGTGAAAGAGCATGTATTGATCTTGGACATATGTGGAAGGCAAAATCCGTGCCTTCATCTTGGCTTTCATCTTGTCCCAAGTAGTAATCTTACTCTTCCTCTCCCTAGTTCTCTTAGCATTAAGGTTTGTCCACCATAAGGAGGCATATTTCCTTAGTCTAAGAGCAACTATCTTGACTTTCTTATCCTCCGGAATCTCCTTAAACTCAAAGATGCGTTCCACTGTTTGCAACCATTCAATGAACCCATCAGGATCTAACTTACCTTCAAACTCAGGAATTTCAACCTTGAATTCATTAGAGTTGAAAGTAGGCCGTGTCCTTCTTTGTGTTCTTTCGAATGGTACATCCTCTTCAGAGAATGAAGATGCATTGCTAGCTTCCTTTTCATGGCCATAATCCGTTCTAATTTGAATGCTGGGTGGCTCTTGGAACTTTTGCTTTTGTTTCATGTAGTTTCCAAGCTGTTTTCTCAAGTACTCATTTCGAGCCTTGAGTTCTTGATTACTCACACTCATTTCTTGCATTTGCTTGGAAAGAACCTCAAGCCTTTCTTCCACAGACATGCTCGTACTCATTGTAATCGCAGGAATGAACGACTTGTGTTTGATTGTGTTTGAAATGACTTCAGAGATAAGCTGGGAATGACGTGGGGTTCAGGCCAAGTTCTGAACTTGCTCTGATACCAAAAATGATGTAAGTCCAAGGGAAGGAAAGCAACCCAAGTTACTCACGTCGAAGGAAGCTAGAAATCAAGCAATTTCTCACGGCCAGGAGTGGCACGGCCGTGCTTGATGGCACGGGGTGACCGTGCTAATTCACTGCCTAGCTTGCCTAGGAAAGCTCTTCTTCACGGTTTTGTGATAGCTTTGAAGGTTAAAGGAAGTTCGATGCAATCAGCTAAGTCAAGGCTTGATTTTGTGTGGAAAAGAGGGATCAAAGGAGTAAAGGAAGTGAGGAAAGTAATGGGGGATGAAAAACACTAAGAAGATCACCAAAGAGGCTCATGGTTTAAGAGGAGAGAAACCTAGAGCTTGCTTATGAACTTCAAGTGTGTTTAATGAATGTAGGATAGTTCTAAGCTAGATGATTAGATAGGATACACCACTAATCACTTAGCTTAGGGCCCTTAATCTTGGATTAGGATAAGATACACCACCTAATCAAGATCAAGACTCACTTGATCACCACCTTAATCGGCCACAATTAAGGATAAGCAAGTTAAGTGTTTAAGAAATCTCAAGACACAAAGTCTTTACTCTCAACTTCAATACTCAAAACTTGTTTAACAAAAGAGCAGCCAAGGCACTTCTATAGCCTTGTGATTACATGAAAAGAGCTTTCCTTCTAGGCAAGGAAAGTCATTAAACTAATCCTATGCTTAGTAATACACGGTTTAAGCTAAAACATACATAAGCTGAAATTTTAAGCTACAAAACACAAGATTTCCTTCTTAAACTCTTTCCTAAGTATTAAGAAACCTTGTTGACTCAATTTCCCTTCAAGGAAGGTAAGAGAGCATGGCTGCCACCTCAAAAGGACTGAAAATTGCACGTGTGCCATGTCATGCTTGAGTGGTCGAATGAGAGCTTGCAAAATGGTGGCGTTTCACTAGCTCCACGTGTCTCTCTCTCAAGTAGCTGAGTGGTGCTTAATCAAGCAGCTCAAAATGACCTACTTGCCAGCCTTCCACCTTAAGCAAACCCCTTAAAGGAGGAAAACCACCAGGCTAAGCAACCGGGTGTCAAGCAGCCGGTTTCTGCCTCCACTTGCAACGCATGTTTGACACATCAAATGATGACTAATTGCTACGTTTCTTACATGGTTGGAAACCTCAAGATGTCTAGTTTACCCTCCAATTGGAATCGTAGCATTTGGACGTCATTTGCCCCCTAATCAAACCAGAAAACCAAAACTGTGCATTTTGCAGTGCAATCCAGACAGGTTCAAAAGATGAACTGTTTTAAGTAACCAAATGAATTCCAAATGACATGAAACCAATTGGACTTAAAAGCTAACATCCTGAACTTGATAATCATCCAAAAAACGGACACCAAAATATGCTTTAGGCCGATGTAATAAGATAGCAAAAACCGGGTAAAAATCTGGATGAGAACCCGGGGTGTATCACCTTGTGTGTTTGCCATCAAGTGACTCATGGCCGTGACTTTGGAGTTGATTTCTTGATTATTTTGGATCAATGAAACATTTTTAGACCTTGAGGATGGACCTCCATCAGTATGATTGACAACTAATGCTTGGACCTGAAAGTAGACATCATGAGGATTCCAAAAATGTATAATTCCAAGACTTAAGCCATCATATAGCTTGAGTTATGAAGTAACCAAAACCGTGCATAATCTGGTCCTGCTGAGCAGTTTGGACACCTTAGGTTTAATTGCTAATTTGAATGGGCAAATGAAGTCCAAATTGGATGAAACTTGTTTTGCTGTAAAGCTGACTTCTTGAACTTCAAATCCATAGAAAAATATTAGACTTAAACCTTGAGGATGCTTGATGAATTAAGCACAAAAAAGTGGGTTAGCTGCTGGATTTAACCCTTGCCCTGCAGTTTCAATGTTTAATCAAAACTTGGATGATTTATTCATCCTTAAACCAGCATAATAAGATTATCTAATTGATTTGATTCCTTTTTAACAAAAGGGATGGAGGGATTTCCATCATAGTCCCCTTGTTAAAAATGATTTGCCCTCAAATAATAGTAGGTAATGAACTCCTCTTTTGCTTCCATTCTGGTTGAAATAAAATCAACCATGAAAACAAGTCTCTTTTGAACTTAGAGACTTTTTTCTTTACCTTCCCCTTGCTGATCTGAATGGTGGATGTAGGGGACCTCTTGGACTTGCTTCGAACCAATTCTTTAAATGCTCTTAACTCAAAATTAGGAGCTTTTAGTAATGGTTCTGAAATGGATTGACAGAAATTTGGATTGAGTGTTTTAGGTGTGGGTGGAGTGGGAAAAAATGATGGTGGTTTATGAAAAGTGGTGGGAAGGATGAGATGCTCATGGCTTCTAGGTGGATGGTGAATGTTTAAAGTGAGCATAGCACCTTTATTTGCCTCAATCTCTATCTCCTCAAGATCATCTTCTTCATCCTCTTCTTTTTCCTCCTCTAATTCAACCTCCTTCGATTCTTCCACTAAGGGCATCTTCTTTTCCTCCTGATTTTCCTCCTTTCTCACGGCTTTCCTTTCTTCCGAGGTAATGACTTTGTTGTTTGGGCAATCCGTGGTTAAGTGTCCAAGCCCTTGGCACTTGGGACACCTTCTAAGTTGTGAGGGAAAGATCATTTGTGGGGTTGGTTTTTTTTGTGGGGTGGAAAGGAATGAACTCGTGGGCTTAATGGAGATACTTTCTTTCATTGGCGTGTAAGTGGATGGGCAAAAGGAACCCTTCATCTTACTATTCAATTTCTTCCAAGTTCTCACCTTCTCTTTTCCTTTCTTTTTTCGCTCAAACTTGTACTTATTCCACCACTGAAGTGCACAACCTCTCAATCTTAAAATAACCACTTTGAACTTCTCTTGGTCATTAAGGATACAACAAGCAAAAACTCGTTCCACCTTAGATAACCAACTTGTGAACTCTTCCATTTCGCCATGAAATTTTGGAATTGCAAAGCAAGCATATCCAATATCAATAAAAGCTAGTTCTTTCTCCAAGTTCATTGAAGATAGCATGAAGGATGAGGTCTAGGGTTCTTTGTGGATTGATTTGAAACGTAAGTAGGCTGTTTGTGTTTGGATTTAATTTGGGAGCGTGGGGTTCAGGCAAGGATCTGAACTTGCTCTGATACCAAATATGATGTACCTGCCGAGGGTCTAGGCTAATACTCAAATTAAGAGTGAAACCTTATAATCCAAAGGTAGATACAATCAAAGGAAAACCAAGGAAAGTGGACACATAATATGATGGTTGTGAAGCATCAAACATGTGAGGGAGGAATGGAACTTAGAATCAAGTGATTCTAAATGAGAAAACAAATAGAATTTGATGTGAATTGATGCATATTTCCATATGCATCATTTTCATTCCTCAAGCTCAACTTCAAGGGAGGAAAAGGCCAAACAAGATCATACGTGGAAACACTTATATTTGGTCCCATTATTTGAGTTCCATGATACAAGACACTTTGTAGAGTTTGTTTTGAACTTCAAAGTGCCTTATTCCAAGGGGTTTCCCAAATGGAGAACAAGACCATCATGCTCCTTGCCCATGAACTCCACTACTCCTATTAAGCTCGAGGAAGATACAAGCAGCCAAAGAAGTAAAGGAGATTGCGCTTATGTTCAGCAAAGCCATGGAGTTTAACCCTCTTTTCATGCTTAGTTCGTCCATGCCGAGGCCCGAATTTGTATGTCTATTGCAGCAAGAAAAGATGGGTAATTCTCATGAAGTCCTCCACCTCATTCAAGCTTAAAGAGTTAGCTTTCTAATAAGACCAGTCACGCATCATTTGGAGTCCATTTGGTTGGTTATCATTGGCCCACATCATAAAGTGCTGAAATGCAGTCCAGTTCTGAGCAGTCTGCACTCTTCAGCCCATAACTTTTAAACGGACGGTCCAAATATAGTGAAACCACTTCCATTAGAAACTAGACTCTTCTGGCTTTTCAGAGAATCAAGAATCATTCCATTTGGATCACAAATCAGGGAGTTATGGTCCAATGAATCTGGCCCTGCTGTAGGTGTAAACGCGTTTATGAGCTGAATGTGTATACATGAACCATCACGTCTTTTGGTTTGCTCAAGCTGCGTTTTTCCCTTTCTTCCAAGGCTGAAACATGACCTTTTCAAGTCTCTCAAGTGGATAGTTGATAGGTTGTCATTTAAGTAGATAAATGGCCATGTGTATGTTGTGTCTTTTCGGTTTTCTAGTCTTTTAGGTTACATTTCAGTTTCGTGTCTTTTTGTTTTCTATCTAGTAATGAGTCTTTATGTGTTTGAGTCTTTTCATGTGTAAGGCCAGCCTATAAAAGGCCATAGTTCACGTTGTGTTAATCAAGCATTCATCAAATGAAAAGCAAAGTTCAGAATTGAGTTGCATACTCTCTTCTTTCAAAAATCCCTAGTTCTATATCTTGAGAATTGGCCCTCTCAGGTGGTGTTCTAGGTCCCTTCCCTCATCTAGGTGGTGATTAACTTCTGTATCCCAGATTGAGTTAGGGGATTGCCCAAGTTATTTGGCTTGAGTGGCTCCAATTGGATTATCTCTAGTCAAGTATTTGAACTATCCTTTTCTCATTTTTACTTTGTTCTCACCCCTAAAAAAACCAAAAACACATCTTGTCTTGGTCATTTGTGCTCGCTCATACATCAATTGGTATCAGAGCCTAGGTTGCCCACTTGACAAAGCTTCCAAACCCAAACACATCCACAAATTAGCCCTATACACATCTGGTGCTACCATGAGTTCTAGGATGAGCATTAAAAGGTGTTCTAAGTGTCAAGGCTTTGGTCATGCACTCTCGGACTGCCCCAACAAGGAATTCATCACCTTGACCGAATGGGAAGCAGCCATGAAGGAAGAAAAAGAAGTTAGCTATCCATTTGTCTTAACTGGAGAAGGCCATTATCAAGAAAATAGTGACGTTAACTTTGATCTACCTCCCATCTTTGATGCCTATGATGAAGTAGATAATGAGATAAATTGGAGCCTACCTCCAAGATTTGATGAGCATGAACCTAGCCCCATTCAACCTTCCCAAACCCCCAAACCACAAAAAGCCTTACAAAAGATGCCTTATGAATTTTTCCCTCAAAGAACCACATTCCATAAATATGCCCTCTTGTATGAGAAGAATAAAGAACTCTTGAGTTTGAGGACAAACTCCAAACCACCCAGGGAGTATGATGCATATTTCCATATGCATCATTTTCATTCCTCAAGCTCAACTTCAAGGGAGGAAAAGGCCAAACAAGATCATACGTGGAAACACTTATATTTGGTCCCATTATTTGAGTTCCATGATACAAGACACTTTGTAGAGTTTGTTTTGAACTTCAAAGTGCCTTATTCCAAGGGGTTTCCCAAATGGGGATCAAGACCATCATGCTCCTTGCCCGTAAACTCCACTACTCCTATTAAGCTCGAGGAAGATCACAAGCAGCCAAAGAAGTCAAGGAGATTGCGCTTATGTTCAGCAAAGCCATGGAGTTTAACCCTCTTTTCATGCTTAGTTCGTCCATGCCGAGGCCCGATTTTGTATGTCTATTGCAGCAAGAAAAGATGGGTAATTCTCATGAAGTCCTCCACCTCATTCAAGCTTAAAGAGTTAGCTTTCTAATAAGACCAGCCACGCATCATTTGGAGTCCATTTGGTTGGTTATCTTTGGCCCACATCATAAAATGCTGAAATGCAGTCCAGTTCTGAGCAGTCTGCACTTTTCAGCCCATAACTTTTAAACGGACGGTCCAAATATAGTGAAACCACTTCCATTGGAAACTAGACTCTTCAGGCTTTTCATAGAATCAAGAATCATTCAATTTGGATCACAAATCAGGGAGTTATGGTCTAATGAATCTGGCCCTGCTGTAGGTGTAAACGCGTTTATGAGCTGAATGTGCATACATGAACCATCACGTCTTTTGGTTTGCTCAAGCTGCGTTTTTCCCTTTCTTCCAAGGCTGAAACATGACCTTTTCAAGTCTCTCAAGTGGATAGTTGATAGGTTGTCATTTAAGTAGATAAATGGCCATGTGTATGTTGTGTCTTTTCGGTTTTCTAGTCTTTTAGGTTACATTTCAGTTTCGTGTCTTTTTGTTTCTATCTAGTAATGAGTCTTTATGTGTTTGAGTCTTTTCATGTGTAAGGCCAGCCTATAAAAGGCCATAGTTCACATTGTGTTAATCAAGCATTCATCAAATGAAAAGCAAAGTTCAGAATTGAGTTGCATACTCTCTTCTTTCAAAAATCCCTAGTTCTATATCTTGAGAATTGGCCCTCTCAGGTGGTGTTCTAGGTCCCTTCCCTCATCTAGGTGGTGATTAACTTCTGTATCCCAGATTGAGTTAGGGGATTGCCCAAGTTATTTGGCTTGAGTGGCTCCAATTGGATTATCTCTAGTCAAGTATTTGAACTATCCTTTTCTCATTTTTACTTTGTTCTCACCACTAAAAAAACCAAAAACACATCTTGTCTTGGTCATTTGTGCTCGCTCATACATCATGAATTGATGTATGTCTCAAGGGATGGAAGGAACCAAGTAGCAAGCTACCAAGTACACGAAGCTAGCAAGTGAAATCAACACAAAAGGGGGACGTTCAAGGGAGGCACGGTCGTGCCTATAAGCACGGTATGGCCGTGCCAACTTGCTGCCATGTTCGTCAAGTTTAGTGGTGTTTCACGGTTTGAGATGGGCTTAGTGTTTGGGTTGCAAGCTAAATCAAAAGGGATACCTTTAGCCTGGGTCAAGCATGAAAATGGATGTAAGAAGGGTTATGGTTGTGTGGAATGGAAAGAAGAATCAAAGTTAGGAATTACTAACTCAAGATTAAGCTAGCAAACTCACTTTAACTCTCTTTGAACACTTGAGATAAACACCAAATGAGATAGAACTAAACTTGAAGAATGGATACAGAAACACCACCAAACTCAAGTTTAGGGCCCTTAAACTATGATTAAGATACAGATATCACCACTTAATCAAGTTTAAGACTTCACTTGAACACCACCTTAATCGGCCAAAATTAAGGATAAGCAAGCTAAGTGTTTGGAGTGTGCCTAAGCACCGAAAGCACAATGCTCTCAACTTTTAGTTTGATTCAAATCTGGTATATGTTACAAGGGGGCGTGCAAGCTCTTTAAATAGAGCTAAGCTAGCAAGCAAGCACACACACAAGCACCTTGACCTTTCCCTCCTAGTGAGGAAAGGTATTAAGAACTAATACAAGCTGATTTGTGCTAAACTAGATTACAAGCTTCCTTAAACTAATCTAATATATCTTAAACATAAAGTAAAACATTACTAATGTTCATTATACATCAATCCACTCTTAAACTAAGCTTAATACATGCTGAGATTTTGCTGAGCTCCCATTGGTTAGCCGTAAAGTAGCCCTTGCCTTTTGTCTAGCCACTAGTATGCAAGAGACACTCTTTTTGCTGCTTGTTCCTCATTGGTCCGACCTTCCCAAGGTCTTGCAGCCCATCATTGATGCCTAGGGATGTGTACCAAGCTTTGAAGAGTGTGCCAAATCTGCTGAGTTGAAGGAAACCCACCGGTGAAGGCAAAAATAAACCGGGACAGCAAACCGGGTTCAAGGACAGTTTCTGGCCGGTTTTGGGACTAGGATTAGGCTTAGCAAAAGTGATGATGATTCGGTTTTCAGGCCATGGGGGGTCACTTTGGGATGTGTATAAACCCCCCCCACAAAGAAATCAAGGTTGTGACATGTTTAAGTAAGGTAATCAGACTTAAACATTTTACCGCGCAGATTAGAGCTTAATCTGACCGGTTTGGAAAAAGTCCTTGATCTCTCATCCTCTTGTGGGTATGATTGAAAACTAATGCTTGGACCTGAAAGTAGACATCATGAGGATTCCAAAAATGTATAATTCCAAGACTTAAGCCATCATATAGCTTGAGTTATGAAGTAACCAAAACCGTGCATAATCTGGTCCTGCTGGGCAGTTTGGACACCTTAGGTTTAATTGCTAATTTGAATGGGCAAATGAAGTCCAAATTGGATGAAACTTGTTTTGCTGTAAAGCTGACTTCTTGAACTTCAAATCCATAGAAAAATATTAGACTTAAACCTTGAGGATGCTTGATGAATTAAGCACACAAAAGTGGGTTAGCTGCTGGATTTAACCCTTGCCCTGCAGTTTCAATGTTTAATCAAAACTTGGATGATTTATTCATCCTTAAACCAGCATAATAAGATTATCTAATTGATTTGATTCCTTTTTAACAAAAGGGATGGAGGGATTTCCATCAACACCACTTAGTTTGGCCTAAACTAAGATAAGCAAGCAAGGATTTGAGAGGAGGCTTTCAAAGCTCTCACTAAACTTTCATTCATCAAATTCTGAAGTGATTCTTTTGCTTCTGGCCGTGAGAGGCCTTACATAGGCAGCAAAAACCACTAAGTAAGCAAGCTAGCAAGCATCTCACTTTTCCTTCCTAGGAGGGAAAGGTATTAACTAGCTCTAATTGCCACGGTTAGAGCTAATTGACTTCAAGCATGCTTAAGGCTAATCAAAACACATCTAATCCTTCAAGGAAAGCAAGACAAATGATTATTACAACTTAATCAACTTGTCCCTAAGCTTAATCAGCAAAATAGGCAGCAAGTGGACATGCGAGCAGCCGAAAAGTGACCTCTCCCCTTTGCGGCTGACCAATGACATTCAAGGGACATCTTTCCTTGTCTCTTCATTCTCATTGGCTGATCTTTCCAAGGTTGCAGCTGATGATGGTGCCTTGGGGTGTGTGCCCAGCCTTGGAGGGTGTATCAAGTCAGTGGATAGCAAGGAAACCCACCGGGAAGGGTTTGCTTCAGCCGTGCTATCAGACCGTGTGCAATGGCAGATTTTCACCCGGTTTTTCAAGCCAAGTTTACCCAAAGCAAAAAATGATATGGTTTAAGTTTTAAACGTGGGGAAGAAAGTTTAGGGTGTGTATAAACCACCCCATTCGAGAAATCAAGGTTAAACATGGATTAAGTAAGGTAATCACATGTAAACTTTTAACCGTGCAGGATTGGACTGATTCTGACCGGTTAGGAAAAAACGCCCTTGATCCTTCATCCTCTTGTAGCATGACTTGTGATGGAGGTCCATCCTCAAGGTCTAAAAATGTTTCATTGATCCAAAATAATCAAGAAATCAACTCCAAAGTCACGGCCATGAGTCACTTGATGGCAAACACACAAGGTGATACACCCGGGTTCTCATCCAGATTTTTACCCGGTTTTTGCTATCTTATTACATCGGCCTAAAGCATATTTTGGTGTCCGTTTTTTGGATGATTATCAAGTTCAGGATGTTAACTTTTAAGTCCAATTGGTTTCATATCATTTGGAATTCATTTGGTTACTTAAAACAGTTCATCTCTTGAACCTGTCCGGATTGCACTGCAAAATGCACGGTTTTGGTTTTCTGGTTTGTTCAGGGGGCAAATGACGTCCCAAATGCTACGATTCCAAATGGAGGGTAAACTAGACATCTTGAGGTTTCCAACCATGTAAGAAACGTAGCAAATAGTCATCATTTGAGGTGTCAAACATGCGTTGCAAGTGGAGGCAGAAACTGGCTGCTTGACACCCGGTTGCTTAGCTTGGTGGTTTTCCTCCTTCAAGGGGTTTGCTTAAGGTGGAAGGCTGCCAAGCAGGTCATTTTGAGCTGCTTGATCAAGCACCACTCAGTTACTTGAGAGAGAGACACGTGGAGCAAGTAAAACATCACCATTTTGCAAGCCCTCATTCGACCACTCAAGCATGACATGGCACACATGCATTCTTCAGTCCTTTTGAGGTGGCTAGCCATGCACTCTTACCTTCCTAGCTGGGAAAATGAGTCATCTACATTCCTTAATGCATAGGAAAGGTTTAGGAAGATAATTTAAGTGCTTTGTAAAGTAAGCTTTCAGTTTTTGGTTTGTATTAGAGTAAACCGTGTGTTAGGAAGTGATTAGCAAGTTTAATGACTTTCCTCCCTTGGAAGGAAAGCTCATTTGTGTACTCTCAAGGCCATATAAAGCCTTGTATGTTCATTTTGAAGGAATAGAGTTGAATTTTCAGTAGAGAGAAAAGACTTTGTGTCTTGTGATTTCCTAAACACTTAACTTGCTTATCCTTAATTGTGGCCGATTAAGGTGGTGATCAAGTGAGTCTCAATCTTTGGTTAGGTGGTGAATCTTATCCTAATCCAAGATTGAGGGCCCTAAGCTAAATGATTAGTGGTGTATCTTATCTAATCATCTAGCTTAGAACTATCCAAGTTTCATTAAACACTCTTGAAGTTCACAAACTAGTTCTTGGTTTCACTCCTCTCAAACCATGAATTACCTTTGTTCTTCTTAGTGTCTTTTTATCCTCCTTTACTTCCCTCACTTCCTTACTCCTTTGATTCCTCTTATCCACACAAAATCAAGCCTTGACATAGCTGATTGCATCGAACTTTCAAAAACCTTCAAAGCTATCACAAAACCGTGAAGAAGAGCTTTCCTAGGCAAGCTAGGCAGTGAATTGGCACGGTCACCCCGTGCCATCAAGCACGGCCGTGCCACTCCTGGCCGTGAGAAATTGCTTGATTTCTAGCTTCCTTCGACGTGAGTTAACTTGGGTTGCTTTCCTTCCCTTGGACTTACATCATTTTTGGTATCAGAGCAAGTTCAGAACTTGGCCTGAACCCCACGTCATTCCCAGCTTATCTCTGAAGTCATTTCAAACACAATCAAACACAAGCCGTTCATTCCTGCGATTACAATGAGTACGAGCATGTCTGTGGAAGAAAGGCTTGAGGTTCTTTCCAAGCAAATGCAAGAAATAAGTGTGAGTAATCAAGAACTCAAGGCTCGAAATGAGTACTTGAGAAAACAGCTTGGAAACTACATGAAACAAAAGCAAAAGTTCCAGGAGCCGCCCAGCATTCAAATTAGGACGGATTATGGCCATGAAAAGGAAGCTAGCAATGCATCTTCATTCTCTGAAGAGGATGTACCATTCAAAAGAACACAAAGAAGGACACGGCCTACTTTCAACTCTAATGAATTCAAGGTTGAAATTCCTGAGTTTGAAGGTAAGTTAGATCCTGATGAGTTCATTGAATGGTTGCAAACAGTGGAACGCATCTTTGAGTTTAAGGAGATTCCGGAGGATAAGAAAGTCAAGATAGTTGCTCTTAGACTAAGGAAATATGCCTCCTTATGGTGGACAAACCTTAATGCTAAGAGAACTAGAGAAAGGAAGAGCAAGATTGCTACTTGGGACAAAATGAAAGCCAAGATGAAGGCACGGTTTTTGCCTTCTACGTATGTCCAAGATCAATACATGCTCTTTCATCATTTGAATCAAGGTAAGATGAGTGTTGAAGAATATACTCGTGAGTTTGAGAAACTCATGATCAAATGTGACATTCATGAGCCTGAAGAACAAACCATGGTTCGTTACCTAGGAGGGCTTGATCCTAGGATAGCCAACGGGGTTGAATTGCAAGCCTTCACCACTTTTGATGAGATCTGTGTCTTAGCTCACAAAGTGGAACAACAAAGAAGGTCTCGATTTCATACCTGTGAAGAAGTTCCCACATTCCTTCCTCAAGAACAACCATTCAACAAGGGGAGCCCAAACCTTGTCCCTAAACCCATGGCCCCCCCACTTCCTACTCCACAAAAGAACCAAACACCACTACAAAGCCTACCCCCGCAACTTAAACCCAAGCATGGCACTTCCCGATGTTTTAAGTGCCAAGGATTTGGACACATAGCCGCCGATTGTGTCAATCGAAGAAGCATCACTCTGGCTGAGTGGGAGGCAATTGGAAAGGAAGAAAAGGAGGAAGAAACTCAAGAAGAAGACCTTGAAGAAATTGAGATCACTGCTGATGAAGGTGAAATGCTACTCTTGGAGAAGATGTCTCCAAATTTTCAGGAAGAAGAGCATGAACAACATATGAATATTCATGTTTGTATGTTATTCATTCCAAAGGAGCAAGACCATATCCCATCCTTTCCCCACAAAATCATTCCATTCACATCTATCCAGGATCTCGCATGCTCAGGTCCTAAACTTGCTCAATTTACTCTCCCAAAGCAAAATCCAAACCCACCCCCCATCCATTCATTTCAACACCCACTTCAGTTTCACATGGCTGATGTGAGGAATACAGAAGCAAAGTTTAAACCAAGCTTATTTGAAGAGTTGATCCTTTTTCAGCCTAGTTCACCTTTGTTTGCTGTTGGGTAGTACGTCCTTTCTGATTTGAGGATCAAATCATCCCAACAAAGGGAGAATGATGGAGGTCCATCCTCAAGGTCTAAAAATGTTTCATTGATCCAAAATAATCAAGAAATCAACTCCAAAGTCACGGCCATGAGTCACTTGATGGCAAACACACAAGGTGATACACCCAGGTTCTCATCCAGATTTTTACCCGGTTTTTGCTATCTTATTACATCGGCCTAAAGCATATTTTGGTGTCCCTTTTTTGGATGATTATCAAGTTCAGGATGTTAACTTTTAAGTCCAATTGGTTTCATATCATTTGGAATTCATTTGGTTACTTAAAACAGTTCATCTCTTGAACCTGTCCGGATTGCACTGCAAAATGCACGGTTTTGGTTTTCTGGTTTGTTTAGGGGGCAAATGACGTCCAAATGGTACGATTCCAAATGGCGGGTAAACTAGACATCTTGAGGTTTCCAACCATGTAAGAAACGTAGCAAATAGTCATCATTTGAGGTGTCAAACATGCGTTGCAAGTGAAGGCAGAAACTGGCTGCTTGACACCCGGTTGCTTAGCTTGGTGGTTTTCCTCCTTCAATGGGTTTGCTTAAGGTGGAAGGCTGCCAAGTAGGCCATTTTGAGCTGCTTGATCAAGCACCACTCAGCTACTTGAGAGAGAGACACGTGGAGCAAGTAAAACATCACCATTTTGCAAGCCCTCATTCGACCACTCAAGCATGACATGGCACACATGCATTCTTCAGTCCTTTTGAGGTGGCTAGCCATGCACTCTTACCCAGCCATGCACTCTTACCTTCCTAGCTGGGAAAATGAGTCATCTACATTCCTTAATGCATAGGAAAGGTTTAGGAAGATAATTTAAGTGCTTTGTAAAGTAAGCTTTCAGCTTTTGGTTTGTATTAGAGTAAACCGTGTGTTAGAAGATAGGCAAGTTTAATGACTTTCCTCCCTTGGAAGGAAAGCTCATTTGTGTACTCTCAAGGCCATATAAGCCTTGTATGTTCATTTTGAAGGTAGAGTTGAATTTTCAGTAAGAGAAAAGACTTTGTGTCTTGTGATTTCCTAAACACTTAACTTGCTTATCCTTAATTGTGGCGATTAAGGTGGTGATCAAGTGAGTCTCAATCTTTGGTTAGGTGGTGAATCTTATCCTAATCCAAGATTGAGGTCCCTAAGCTAAATGATTAGTGGTGTATCTTATCTAATCATCTAGCTTAGAACTATCCAAGTTTCATTAAACACTCTTGAAGTTCACAAACTAGTTCTTGGTTTCACTCCTCTTAAACCATGAATTACCTTTGTTCTTCTTAGTGTCTTTTTATCCTCCTTTACTTCCCTCACTTCCTTACTCCTTTGATTCCTCTTATCCACACAAAATCAAGCCTTGACATAGCTGATTGCATCGAACTTTCAAAAACCTTCAAAGCTATCACAAAACCGTGAAGAAGAGCTTTCCTAGGCAAGCTAGGCAGTGAATTGGCACGGTCACCCCGTGCCATCAAGCACGGCCGTGCCACTCCTGGCCGTGAGAAATTGCTTGATTTCTAGCTTCCTTCGACGTGAGTTAACTTGGGTTGCTTTCCTTCCCTTGGACTTACATCAACTTGAATGCAATGCTTGGACTTGAAAGTTAACTTCCTGAGGATTCCAAAAATGCAAAAATATTGGCCCTAAGCCATGAAATGGCCTAAGAAATCATGTGCACAAAACCGGGCTTGTGCAGGCTGGTTGTGCCAGTTTCAGCTTCTTGCCAAAGGAGGGCTATCTTTTGAGTTTGGGACCGTGTTCTTGGTCGACTTGGACTTGTCACAACTTGATCATGGTCTTGGCTAGGTGGCCCTCCATCATCCTCCCCTTGTTGAAAAGATTTGACCCTCAAATCTGGTGGGGAATTGTCCGGGTAGAATGGACTCAAATCAGCTACGTTAAAAGTAGCTGAAACCTCATAATCACCAGGGAGATTAATCTTGTAGGCATTGTCGTTGATTCTCTCCAAGACTTCAAATGGACCTTCAGCTCGTGCCATGAGCTTGTTTTTCCTTTTAGAAGGAAAACAGTCCTTTCTCAAGTGAATCCATACTAAGTCTCCTGGTTGAAAGACAATCTTTCTCCTATGCTTGTTGGCGTGTGCTTCATAGGCTGTATTAGTCTTCTCAATACGAGCCTTCACCAACTCATGGAGCTTTTGAATCTCTTTTACTCTTTGCGTTGCATCAACATGGGGCTTTTGGTATTGGGGTCGTGGGGTAAGATCATTTGGACTCAATGGATCAACTCCATACACCACCTTAAATGGTGAAAGACCAGTAGCTTTGCTAGGTGCCCGATTGTATGCAAACTCAGCATGGGGTAAGAGTAAATCCCAGGCTTTCGCATTAGGTTTAATCAAAGCCTTTAGGAGAGTACCCAGGGTTCGATTAGTGACCTCAGTCTGACCATCAGTCTGGGGATGACAGGTAGTACTAAACAGCAACTTAGTACCAAGCTTCTTCCAAAGAGTAATCCAAAAATGGCTAAGGAATTTAGTATCCCTATCTGAGACAATGGTCTTAGGAATACCATGCAATCTTGTTACCTCTTTAAAGTAAAGCTCGGCAATGTGAGTGGCATCATTTGTTTTGCAACATGGGATGAAATGTGCCATCTTTGAAAATCTATCCACCACCACAAAGATTGAGTCCTTTCCCCTTTGAGTCTTAGGTAGACCCAAAATGAAGTCCATGCTGACATCCACCCAAGGTAGAGTAGGCACGGGCAATGGAGTGTATAACCCATAGGGTAAGGTGTGGCTCTTTGCTGCTTGGCACGTTCCACATCTCCTAAGGATGTCTTGAACATCCTTCTCCATCCCTGGCCAATAGTAGTGTTCCCTTAACATGGTTAAGGTCTTTGATTCTCCAAAATGACCGGCCAAGGAACCTCCATGAACCTCCCTGATGAGGAGCTCACGAGTACTGCACTTTGGAATGCATAAACGCACTCCCTTGAACAAGTAACCCTCTTGAATTAGGAAGTCTCCCTTTGGATGTTTCAAACATGCAGCGTAGAGATTCCCAAGGTCTTCATCTTCGGCGTATAAACTCTTAAGATGCTCAAAACCAAGAATAAGAGCATCTAACTGGAACATAAGGAGGTATCTCCTTGATAATGCATCTGCACCTTGGTTTAACTGGCCAGACTTATGCTTAATAATGAAGTGGAATGATTGTAGGAATTCAACCCACTTGGCATGGCGTGAGTGAAGTTTATGTTGGCCCTGAATATACTTCAATGCCTCATGATCCGAATGAAGTATAAACTCACTAGCTACCAAGTAATGACTCCAATGCTCTAGGCACCGAATGATAGCATAGAATTCCTTATCATAGGTGGAGTACTTTCTTCTTGAATCACATAGTTTCTCACTAAAGAAGGCTAATGGCTTGCCTTCTTGAGTCAAAACTCCACCAATTCCCACTCCTGATGCATCACACTCGACTTCAAAAATCTTCTCAAAGCACGGCAAAGCAAGAACCGTGCTTGATAAGTTCTTTTCTTCAACTTCCTCGAAGGCAGATTGGGCCCTTAGGATCCATTGGAAATAGGAACCCTTTGAGCCATTTCGTCCCATAGGGGCCATGATGGTGCTGAAGTTTCGAATAAATCTTCTGTAAAACGAAGCCAAGCCATGAAAACTTCTAACATCATGTATACTTTGTGGTTGAGGCCAGGTGCGAATAGCCGCTATCTTCCCTTCATCAACCTTAATGCCTTCACTAGAAACAATGTAACCTAAGAATGTAACCTCATGGGTAAAGAAGGTACACTTCTTAAGATTACCATATAACTGCTCACGCTCAAGGACATGCATGATCTGATTGAGATGATTTTGATGTGCTTGCTCGTCCTTGGAATAGATAAGAATGTCATTGAAGTAAACCACCACGAACTTGCCAATATAGGGTTTGAATACTTGATTCATTAACCTCATGAATGTACTAGGAGCGTTGGAAAGACCGAATGGCATAACTAGCCACTCATATAAGCCTCCTTTAGTCTTGAATGCAGTCTTTCATTCATCTCCTTCCCTTATTCTGATCTGGTAGTAACCTGATGCATAGTTCCATATGCATCATTTTTATTCAAGCCAATTTCAAATAAGAAAAGGGTCAAAGAAGATCATGCATGGAAATGTGCCTATTTTGGTACTTCTTAAGTGACCCACATCACCCCCAAACACATCCCCGCAAGCCAAACACACCAACCAACACCCATGAAAGAACCATTAGCGTTCATCCATCTGTTTCTTTTGAGAACGTTGAATTGAGAACGTTTGAAAAGAGATTGCTTTGATTGAAAAGGAGTTGGTCGTCCTTGAAACTCCAAAGTTTCGCGGCCAAAGGGAAGATTTTCCTTACTGGATTTCCAAGGTGGACCAAGTCTTTGCTCGCTACAACATTGAAGAGCACGAGAAGTTTAAGGTGGTTATCAAGAAGCTCCGAGGCCATGCGCTTGAATGGTGGGAAAAATACAAGTATAAGAGGAAGAAGAGAGGAAAAAGTAAGATCAAAACGTGGGACAAGTTGAGAGGAAAATTAATCGATGCTTCTGCTCCAACCTCTTACTTACACAACCATCCTTTACTTTCCTTTGAGGTAAACAACTTTGATTCCTCTTCTAAAAACCTCTCTTTCAACAAGGGAAGCGCAATTCCATCCCCTCAACCCACATTTTTAGCCCCTTCCACTCCACAAAAGAAGCAAACTCCACAAACAAGCCAAGCCCTTGCAGATCGACCTAACCCCGACCCTTTGAACCTTAGGAGGTGTTCTAAGTGTCAAGGCTTTAGTCACACACCAACGGGCTGCCCCAACAAGGAATTCATCACCATCGCCGAATGGGAAGTAGCCATGGAGGAAGAAAAGGGGGAGAACGATCAGGAGGAAAGCCTTGAAGAAGAAATTGAACTCAAGGTTGAAAAAGAAGAAATACTTCACTTAGAGAAGGTTTCTCACAAGCCAAACGAAATTGAAGAAGAGCATGCAAATATTCATTTCAATCCAAAGGAACAAGACCATATCCTATCCTTTCCCCACAAAATCACATTAACCCCCATTCACACCTTCCAAATCCTCAAACCACAATAAATCCTCACAAATGATCTATTACTCACCTCTCTTTCCCAACCCGAATCTCACCTTAGTTTTCACCCTTCCCACACCCACTTTTATCAAACCTCTGTGCATATTTCTTTTCAAGTGCTTGCCTTTTACCTTATTCCATCGCCCAAACCCAAAGACCAGTCCTACCCTTGGATTGTCTTTCTCATCCCCCTCCTCTATGCCACCCTACAAATGATGCGTTTGGCCACTTCCTACCAAGAGCTCCCATTTCTAAGCATGGCCTCCCTTCATGCAAGCTTGCAATCCTTTTGTTTGAGGACAAAACCCAAACAACCGGGGAGTATATGCATATTTCCATATGCATCATTTTTTATTCAAGTCCAATTTCAAAGAAGAAAAGGGTCAAAGAAGATCATGCTTGGAAGTGTGCTTATTTGGTCTTATTAAGTGAGTTCAAAGACTCTCGACACTATGAAGAGGTCAAAAAGAGGTTAAGCTTTGCTAGAAATTTGGCGCTGAATTCATCCCTGCGGAACCCGATTTTTTGTGACCACTTTTGGACAAGCTCAACTGGACCCACAACTTGAGGGCCCATGTGCTTTTGATTTTAGATTTCATCATCTTTCAAATAACCCAAGTTTGTTTAATTGGACATCCATTTGATTGGCAAAATCTCACTGCAATATACGTTGTGCCTGATCCAGTTCCAGTCTAAGAATAGGTGCAATTTTTGGGCCATAACTTTCAAACCGCTTATCCAAATTGAGCAAATGAGCCCATTCTAGAAAATAGACTTCCAGGGCTTTCTAACAAGCCCAATAACGCATGATTTGGCCGAGTATTCTGGAAGTTATGCTCTGTTGAAGTTGAGGCAGTTGCAAGGATTAATGCTGGGAATATGAAGAGTCTTAGGTTACATATATTTGTGTGGCTGATATTGGCACGTTTTAGATGCTTCTAGATTGATGTAATCAGCTGCAAAAATCCTAGAATATTCCTTGTAACCTCCCCACCCCTTTTATGATGAGTCTTTTCATTTTTCTTAGACTTTTCATTAGCTAGTTTTAATTGTTAGGAGTTATTTGAGTCTTTTGATTGTCTTTTGCTGAGTCTATAGAAGGGGAGGGGCATGTGAAGCTAATCATTCAGCATTGTAAGAGATTTCCAAAGTAAT